>JBAMBO010003521.1:0-34429 GCA_037044535.1 Lordiphosa magnipectinata
ATGGGTGGGGGGGTGGGTGGTGTTAACTGGCCGTTTTTCCGAATTGCGGGGGCTGGAGGGGGCGTGGCCCAAATTGAAAATAAACTTGATCTGCCTGCAAGTATAAGAAATATATGTCCCATACATGTCAAACTTCTATCTCTTACCATCTCTGAGATCTCTTCTTCTTTTGCACAAATTTAATACACTCTATGTACTTTCGGTACAGAGTATAAAAACGCATATATGTTGCTAGTGACTAGCTTCTCTTCCTGAACCTGAATGAATCTTTATTTGTTATTTGGTATCTTTTCATACATTTTTTATTAGACTAGAGTTCCCCAGCTATAGCCCCTTGGGGCCGAACACATTCGGTAAATCACATGCATAACTGCCGAAAGCTTGCCGAAGTCATTACTCACTAAATGTCTGAAAGTCAGTAGCAGTCAGCGTTCCATGACCTTCCGCTAAACTATATTGCCGCGCAACACTGCAAAAAAGCATTTATACATATTCTGTTCTCTCTTTTTGGGGAACTCTGGATAAGGCCCATGCAAAGTAATTGTGGCCCCACCATTTGGGGGAGCGTTATCTTAATCAATTCTTGGGTGCCCCCCAACTTGTGTTCAAGCGCAAGCAGATAGTTTCACTATTTTTAAGTTACCTCAGTCTATTCTCAGTCTAGATTCACAAATCTCAAAAAGTTTGCAAAAAAAAATAATAATACAGAAATAATAAAAGTTGACAAATTCTCAAGACATTTTGCTGTGGAAGTTCTGCATAAATATTTCATATTTCAATTTCTGCCTGGGTCCCTTGAAATACCCTGAATGTTGAGTCTTCTTTGTTAATATTTCAATAATAATCAACTTTGAGTTTCTGCCGGCTTAAACGGAAATCTGATCAAAATTAAAACAGGTCATTAATGCATCAGAGATATTTTAAAAACCAGTTCGGATTGACAAAGCAAAAATGCACACGTATCAAGGGCTGTCAAATCCAAGTTAAATTGCAATCGCCATTCACTCAAGTAGTACTTGAAATGTAATCGTTTGCCAACCACCGCCAGCCAAGCACAACCACAACGGATGGCTTTCCATCTCAATTGTTTTTGTGGAACATAAATAAGCTGACGTAATTTAATTTTCCTGCTTATGAAATATGCATGACAGAGCGACAACTCGCTCATAACAATATTTATGTAGATTCCGGGAAAGCGCAAAGTACACACTTATTAAAAAGTAAATTTTCATTTACTTTCTTCCCATAAGCAAGGATAGCGGCGGCTGAAACAACAGAATGCTTGGCGCAATCAAGAGCACAGCGGAGCATTTAATTTTCCATCCGTTGTGTTTTCTTCGTGCCGCGAAGTCACATTGACCGTCAAATTGTAATCAAATGACAGATGCTCGGCACTCGACCTGCCTGTCCGCCAGGATATGCAGCTTAGCCACAGCAGCTCCGCAGAGTTGTTGAACAAACGACAGAAACAGGAACAACGACGGAACGACGGCAACTGCCCACAAGACGATTATCACAGGTTGCAGAGGACTTTGGAGGACAGCACTCCAACCGCATAACAATTCTCCTTGAGGATGCTGGAATTGTGGCTTCAGTGCGGGTGCGGCTAAGGAGGGCGTGGGGACTGAGATTGGAACTGTGGACTGGACAACCAACGGTAACAAGTCGCAGGACAATGATTTGCATTTTTTTTTTGCGCATTCTGCGCGCCATCCTTGTTCTAGTTGGTTTTATGGCACAATGAACGCAGCAAAAGGGAAAACTGCGCATCGGAGAAAGAAAGGCAGGAAAAAGCTAAGCAAACTTGCTGCTTGCCGCACAACAAAAAATTAAAATAAACGCAGAGCCAAGACAAATTCGAAGAAGTTCCAGCTGTAACCCAGCCAAGGGCACAGGCAAACCCAAAGGCAGCGCCAACTTTCTGGCGGATACAGCGGCTGAATAAAATATGAACCTAAGCCAAAGTTTGCGAAATGCCTTTTATGGCCCCTCTCGGAGATTAGATGCCTTGGCGGTCGTCACCGCGTCACCGCGTTGTCGGCGAATCCGCAGCTTCTGGGTGGTGGCCGGCGGTTCATATTTTTCCTGACTGTTATTTGTTCGGGATTGCTCTCGAGTTCTTAAGTTTCCACTTGTGTTGCAGTACGCGCTTTGTTTTCCATTTGGGTTTTTGTGTTGTGCGCAGATTTTCATCCCGTAAATGATATTTGTTTCGACTCAGAATTCTTGCCCGGCAAAGTTTATAAACTCTTGCAGCTCGTATAATTTATATAAATACAGGTTTTAAATGATTTTCATACAGCAATTTAATTTTCGCTTTGAATAATGCTTGGTGAGTGATTAAACTGACCAAGAGATGTGTCCTCGTCTCTAACCAGTTGCCAGTTATATGGGAGCTATGAAAGTTTCCCTCATTGGTACTAGTTTTCCGACCGATCGTTTCTATGGCAGCGCACCCAGATAATATATAGAGATTTTCATACTTCTATCAAAAGTTTTCGTCGCCGGGTATGGCACACCAGTAGTGTGTGTGGTTCTATCCCGCCTCGGACAATCTAATAAAAAAAGTTTTTCCTTTCTTTAGAAACATAGCTTATACACACCCGGTCGCTTGGCTATTGGCGCTAGCTGTGAAGTAACTAGCCATGAAAAAGTTTCTCAAACTTTGCCGTTCGGATTCGGCGTTAAACTCTAGGTCCCCTTCTCTTGTGAGAAAAATTTCAATCACTCACGCCAAGCGATTGAGAGAAGCTCGGCTTATGGCCCTCTTCTGAGAGCAGTGTATAACCAATTTTACATTTACATCAAAAGTTTTCGATGTCAAAAGTACACAGAGGGAAATAATTTGTTCAGAAAATAGGTTGTCTTCAACGAACAAAACTTTCTCAAAAACTTTAGCACAACTATTCTATGGGTGGTTGATTGGAGCACAATTCAACTCAACTTTAACCACCACACAGAAATGTAGGCAATGGCGGAATGTGCTAGCATGCCGTTCCATACGTTGTTCGTTAAGTGCAGAAAGGCCAGGGTTCGTTTGCCAGTCAAGCACGATACAAATATTCTGTTTTTCTGAAAGACTTAAATGAAACAAGTCGTCGGGTGAAGTAATTTAGTCGTTGAAGCTGTCTTTGATCTTCTTAAACACAGGCGGAGCAGTAGCTCATCCATAAGTCTGCTAGTAAATATCAATTGCCTGCCTGCCTTCCCTTCGAATGCAAAGAGATATGTCCCCGTTTCCTATTCCGAAGACCCAAAATATTAGGATCCACTTATATACGAAATCAATAAAAATTACCGGCTTTCGGATGTAATGTAAAAATGTATGAAATGTTTATATGAGTCGATAGAACGATCTATATAATATATAGATATATATATATGCGCCTCAAATGGTTCATACGCTGGGTCCAATTTTGGCATACTCTCTCAAACATATCGGCCGGTATGCTACGAATAAATTCTTCAATATTGGTTTCCAGTGCGTCAACTGGTGCGGTTTTTTCGCTATACACATGATCCTTAACATAGCCCCACAAAAAATCGTCTAAAGGCGTTATATCGCACGATCTAGGCGGCCAATTGACCGGCCCCAAACGTGAAATAAACTGTTCACGGAACTTGCCTCTTAATTGGGCCTTTGTTTCGCGGGCGGTGTGGCATGTGGCACCGTCTTGTTGAAACCACATGTCAGCCAAGTCCAGCTCTTCCATTTTGGGCAAAAAAATTTGTAATCATCGCACGGTAGCGCTCTCCATTCACAGTAATGTTCCTGCTTTCGTCATCTTTAAAAAAGTACGGTCCAATGATGACACCGGCGCATAATCCACACCAAACAGTGCATTTTTCGGGTTGTATTGGCAGTTCTTGCAATGCTTCTGGCTGCTCTTCACACCAAATACGGCAATTTTGTTTGTTCGTGTATCCATTCAACCAGAAATGAGCTTCGTCGCTGAACACAATTTTCCGATAATAAAATGGATCTTCATCCAACTTTGCCAGCGCCCATTCACCAAAAGTTAGCCGCTGTGGTAGGTCGTGTGGCTTCAATTCATGCACCAGCTGTATTTTTAAAGGATTTATACCCAAATCCTTCCTAACAATTTTCTAGTAGTGGAGTAACAGAGGTTCAATTGCTGCGAAGGTTCAAATACTTGCGAATACATCTGCGATATTTTCCCCTGGCCGCACTCTACTTATGCGTGTTGTTTGTTTTAGGTCCAATAATATAAATCTGGTGCGAAATTTGGTCACAAGATTCTGAATAGCCACCTCAGAAGGTCGCCCAAACTGACCATAAAATAGAAGAAGTGTACGATGTACTTACTTAACCGAGCATGAATTTTGATAATAAAATTCCATAAGCTGCAAGCGATGTTCGTTTGTAAGTCGATTCATGGTTAAATTATAGACCAAACTGAACATGTTTGACAGTAACATGTAACACGAAAACAGCTGAGTTGCCAAAAACAGTGTGACCAAATCGAAAGTTGCTAAAAAATAATCCTTTATATAGTAGAAGCATTTATTTATTGTTTTTTTTTTAAACAGTAAAAGTTACCAATAAAATAGTTTATTTGCTGCGCAAAATTTCGCCCCTTTGCTCCTTTTATATTAAACATGCACAGAATTGCAGCTTGAGAATTATAAGTGGTCTCATTTATGCGAAGAGCAAAAAATAAGTGATTCAGTAGTATCTGAGACCAAGAGCGTGTGCGATGGCGCAAGGCATTGAGATGGCAATCCAATCGTGTTCAGTCCAAAGGCCCCAAGTTCGAATCCCCCATAGTAAGTAACATTTTTGAAACACATACTATATAATAACACAGGTTTAAAAAAAAAAATTCCAGCTTCTGCAGCAGAGAAGTTAGCAATCGTTCCTTATGTATTTTTGGCCGCTGAACTCAAATCAATTGTCCGTTTTATCCCAGCACGTTTACGAGATATTTGCATAAACGTGTGTTGACCGAAGTTTGTTGACATTTAATGTCCTACCCAGCAAGCCATACTTTAGTCCCAGCCAGCCCTAGGTGTCAATTATCCACTCTGTATATTTTTCTTTCAAACTGCTTGCTAGTGCTAGCTCAGGCAACAGTATTAAATCAGTTAAGTTCGGACCACTTGCCAGTCAAGATTCATCTACTCAACTAGCCTATAATAGAAGAATCCTTTATATTCGACTATAACAGAGCCAACTGGACGCTTTTCGCCGGCCATCTTAGGCAAAATCTCCAACCAGTCCTTCAAGAGACTATCAACCAAACAGTGCAGATCGATTCTATGATCGACAAATTTACGAAAGCCATCCAAGAGGCCAAGAAACGCTATATCCCTAATGCTAGAACTCGGTTTAACACCAAGCCCCTGCCACCTCATATAAAATTATTACCGTCGTAACTGGGAAAGGTCCAGGAATATAGCGCACCTTGAAGCGGTTAAACGGCTGAACCGCAGTATAAGCATAGAAATAGTAACTTATCATAACCAGTCATGGAACTCCTTCCTGTCCACTCTGGACAAATGCTCTTCTCCTTTTTGGAAAGTAGCCAAAATTATTAGGAAAATACTTTCAAGCATCGAAACTCTTACTGTCGGAGCAGTAAACTGCTCGACTCCTGAACAAAAATGTGCTTTCCTGATACTGAGTTTGATGTACAAAATTGCGTAGACCGATCAAATACCCTAGAAATAAATTCCGATGGTAACTACCTTAATAATTTTAGAGCAGTTTTGGAAATAATTAAAAAGCTGAAGCACAAAAAAGTCCCCGGTCTGGACAATATTGAAAACCTATGCCTAAAAGCTCTCCCTCGTAGCGTTATACGCTTCTTGACAGTCATATTTAACGCAAGTCTTCGACTTAGCTATTTTCCACAAGCTAGGAAAGCATCAAAAGTGGTCGCAATCAGAAAACCAAATAAGCCTCCTGAGGCCCCTTCCTATTAGCCTTCTGTCTGCAGTCAGTAAAATATTAGAAAAGATCATCAAAGATTTCATCCTTTGTCGACAATACAGATCTACTCCCTAATAAACAGTTCGGATTCCGTAGGGAGCACAGCACAATTCATCCGCTAGTCCGAACCAAAAAGGTTGTAAAACAGAACTTTAATATGAAGAAGTCCTCCGGGATGCTCCTGATGGACATAAAATCCGCTTTTGACTCCGTATGGCACAACGGTCTCGTCTGCTCTGATGTCAGCTCTTAACTTCCCGACCGTACTTTTTAAAATATTACAAAGTTTTCTCAGTAAGCTTTCGTTTTCGGTTTACATTGAACGGGCTCATTCTACAGCGAAAGATATCCCTTGTGGATGCCCCCAAGGGTCCAGCCTCTCTTCTCTTCTGTATAACATTTAAACCTCCGACTTTCTGAATCTAAACTGCTATACTGCCTCAATATTTGCTGATGACACAGCAATAATTACCTCAGGACTATTACCAGAAGATATCACACTCGACTTACAAGAAGCTTTTGACTCCCTCCAATCTATTTTCACAAGATGGAAAATTCTGGTTAACACAGATAAAACCCTGCCATGTACTACTCCCGAAAAAGATTGCCCAGATATCTACCAAATAGCCACCTGGACCTGGATGGTACTGACATTAACTGGGACAAAAAGGTTCGCTACCTAGGAGTTATCTTAGACCCAAAAGTAAACTTCAAAGACCATGTAGGGCACACCATTGATAAAATCAACTCTCTTACCAGAACTCCATATCCCTTCATCAATAGAAACTCAAGTTTATCCTTTGAAAATAAGTTATACTTGTTCAGATCGATATATCAGGCAGTAATTTTCTATGGAGCCCCAGTTTGGTCTGATGTTGCCAAATGTCATATTAAGAGATTACATACTGCTCAAAACATGCTATTAAAAATGATTTTCAAGCTACCATGGCATCATTTTACCTCCAATTTTCACAATAAAGCCAATGTAGAAATGATAGCAGACAGACAACGATAGATGTAGATATTTGACCTATAACCACATAAACCAAATAATTAAGTAAATATTGATAGTTATAAGTAGTATTAAGTTTTTGTCTCATGTGTTTTTTTTTTTAAATTTTTCCCTACAATGTAATATAAATTAATCAAATTTAAAACAATAATACAGTCCATATTCATAACAAAGTAGAATAAGTCTATAGACTTGAACTCTTAATAAAAATGTAATATATATTAGAAGCATACACTTATCATTACAAAACGACGCAATAAATTAAATTGAATTGAATTGAGTTTACATTTGTAGGTCCTGTGGCTACATTAAGTAACCTTTTCATACCAAATTAGTTTTAAAGTAAGCTGAATTGAATAACGTTAGTCTTACTTGTTTTAAAGTAACTTTCTGATACTACAAGAGTGAGAGAAGCTCGACTTTGTTTTGCAGTCAAACCGCTGCCGTGCTGTTTTTTGCTTGGCTTCTCTCTCACCACATATACAGATTCCCGTAGAGCAGTCATAAAAGTTCTACTACATTATCCAAGTCAATTTAATATGCATTCCACCCATTCTTATGTTCATTATGTGCATACACAATTTCGTTGCACAGCCATAAATAAAGCTCTGAGCTGCTCATTAAATTATAAGTTTGAATGACAATCAGCTCGTGCAAATAAATTTGCATAATAATATGCAACTGCAACAGAAGAAAAACAAAATGAACTTAATAAGTGATTATTAATTACTGCCATTCACCCATTCTGGGGAGGATTCACCTCCCCTCCACTGTATATTTTTACGCTCATAAAACAATTGAGCCAAGCGAAATCAGCTAACCAGATAGACAGACATACGAATTCATACATAAATTAGCTTGCTATGTGCCCCGAGCGAGTGTCGGAGAGTCACCGCGATTCCTGCTCGTTTATGGACTTTTAATTGCTCCGGATTGTCTGAGCTAAGTACGTTTTGGTGTTATCAGCTCCATTAATATTCAGCACAATATGGTGGCTTTAGCTCGTAAAAAAATTATCGCAAATTGAGACGCTGGAAGTTGGCACTAAAAGATGCATTATTTATACAATTGTGTGAGCAGATAATACTCCTTTTTTTGGACCTCGCAGGTAGCCGCTTCTCTTGGCAGCAACAAAAGCCTATTATTCTGCACGTAATAAACATAAAGTTGGCGCAATTTGTAACATAAATTTAAAGGGCTAACGTAAATCTTAGCGGCAATTATGTGTTTGGCAAACGCGGCGTATACGCAACGCGCGCTGCCCGGGTTCATAACTCATGCGCTTCATTTCCAGCGCCACTGCCGGGAGGAAGCGGCAACAATCATACCAACACAAGGGCAAACGTTCGTCTTGAAGGAGGGAGAGGGCACAGCTAGCGCAAGGAATTCAAATCGCCATAATTTATCACGTTGAGATTGCAGCTTCGCATTCGCACGCGGACGAACAGCAGATGAGTCGTTCTCGCTATTCTTGGTTCTTAAGGTCGCGTTGGGTCGGGCCGCGTCTAAGCTTGGGAATGTGGAAGGATTAGGAATGCCCGCTGCTGAATACAAGAAATGGGGATAGGGATAAGTACAGCTGCCAGAGCCAAGGGCAAAACGCAATTAGGCGTGCGACGAGACCGCGGGTGGGCCGGGCGCCACCTTCGCGCCTTGGCTCCGTCTGTATTGGGATTTATGATTTCCCTTTTAATCAGATTTAATTTAATGTCTGCGATAAAGGTAAAATAATGCTCAGAGATTTATTAGCGCTAATTTTACCTTACGCCCGGGCAGTTGCAAATGTGAATTTCATAGTTCGAAAACGGCCACGGAATGGGGAGACTGGTGGATGGCAAAATAAACATGAACGAAAACAAACGAAAAGGAACAAAACAGATGGACACAGATACAGATAATTAACAGCGTGGCGAAAACAATGCGCAGACAGTGTGAAAAGAAGATTTAGCATAGCGGATGCTTAGAACATAAAGGTTAGACCACGAAACCCTAAATTCGCGCTGATTCTTTTTTATTTTTAATTCATTTTCAATTTGAATTTAAGTTTTGGCCATAAGACTCCTATTTTCCAACTAAAGTGGTGGATTTTCTACTATTGGAAAATTTATATTTCATTTGCTGAGTTGACAAACCAAATTTGAGCAATTTGAGAATCGGTCCATTATTTTGGAATTATTGCCCCTCCCCTTGTATTTACTCTTCCCACATTCTTTACGCTAAAGCAATCATTTATAGATATGAACAAGCCGGAAAAAGCACATGTATTTAAATGGTTTGACATTTTAACAATTCGAAATCTCTGCTTAAAATGACAAAATCGTCTCTCCTTCACTTTCTGATAAGGTGGAAGTCCCCTGGCCAGGCCCCTGTCTTCCTTTGGCAAATAACTTTGACTACAATATAAATACAAAGTTTAAAATCAGTCAGTCATTTAACGACTTCTGCAGACCAACTCTCCTGCTCTACACTCCCACCTTGAGTCAAGGCAAATCCGGAGTCAAATTCCAGCAAATATTGTACATAAATATATGCATTCGCATGAGTGCTTTATCATATGTAGAATGATGTGTGCACAGATTTAGCGCAAGCAAACATTAAGCGAAATGAAAAATTTTTAGACTACTCATAATAATTTAGCAACCGACATTTTCGTTTACTCAGACTTTTGTTGCCAGCTCCACATGTCACGTACACGGAAGAAACACCACAACGGCAGCACAGTCCGTAACACAGTAACAAAAGTGTAAACAACAAGGAAACATGGCGAAGCACAGAAAGCACACAGAGCTCGAGCCAGAGCCAAGGAGCAAAAACGTGCACCGAACCTTTGTTGATTACGTTTCGTAATTAAGGGGATTTTAATATGCCGCATAATGACATAAAACTAATGCATAATTTTACAACACATCTGAGTAAGCAGGTTGTATGCTGTCAGCCCTTTCTGGGGTATCCGGCACGGGACCTGGGGGTCTCGACTAAGCAGGACACAAACCTATGTAAACAGAACGCAAAAATCCGCTGACTTTTGCCAGTTTTTCCATTCCGGTACCGCCATGTCATTTTTATGGCATATTGTAAAGTATCTTGTTAACATATTTGAAACATTAACCAGGAAAACTACATGCACACACACTGCTCACGGCTGCGACGAGGTGGTCCTAGTACTTGGCAAAAGTACAAATTAATTAGTTGGCTTCGTTCAAGATACTCGTGTACAATGAAGCGAAACGGTGGGCAAGGTGGAAGCAGAACAGTACATTGCTTCATGCTAATTAGTTGTGCGGGGCGTTGCTGGGCGTTTAAGGAATGTCAACAGCAGGCCATGTGACATCTGCATCTGCGAGAAGTAGTCCCAGTGTAGTACAAATAATTTCATTTACATAAATTTGGCATTTATAACACAAAATGAGCAAAGGGATGCCTCACATTGTTTATCGAGTGGTCTTTGACAGAACAGGATGCTCTCCACATACACACAGAAAATACTAGTCGGTTTAATTAAACTACTGTTCCATTAACTTTATACATATAGTTGCCCAGAGTCGTTAGCAATAATAGATAATAGTAGGACCTTAAATTGCACAGCCGACTAACTGTGAACTATTTATTGAGTTTGTGGTTAAAGGAACTAGTTTAACTTGTTATGCAAAAGAGAAATGGTTTAATAATGGTTTTCCAGTGAAATTTACAAATATTTGCCAAAATGCAACCAATAAAATATATAAACAATTACTTTTACAGTAAAATATTAACTTTTTAGGACCGTTTTCCGTTTCTCATGTTTCTGTTTTTGCTCAAATCGAAATCCACCTAGATTTTGTAACTAGGTGCTTTTGTGCAATGGTGTTAGTTTGGGCAACTTGGGCATATGCGCCACGCTCACAACGGCATAATAGTAGGTAGGCAGCAAAAATCACATTTTTCTTGATTGGCTCATACACAAAAATTTTTACTCACATTTAATAAATTAACAAAACTCAGAGGTGAATATATTCAAATTTGTTAATATTTATTCATCGAACAAAACTCAGCGTCGAATATAATCAGATGCATATCGGCAAACGCATTGTGTGTTCGATCGAACAAATCCCAGAATTGACTGGCCTCTCTCTCTCTCTCTCTTTCTCTCTCTTTCCATATCTGAGTTTGCGTTTTTGCAAGAGTTTATTCATACGAGGTGATTTTCGCTCACTCTAATCAATCGTCGTTGAGCCAAAGGAAAAATCACTCGAACTTATTGGAATTTGCGCCAATTTAAAAAGTTTTTATACCCTTGCAAAAGCTGTTTTTGAAATGACAGAGTTTAAGAACGCTTAGATAAAAATCTAAAACTTTTGTAACTAAAATCCATTTTCCGACAGATAAACATCTGATTTCGACCAAAATTCGCGAATCTTTTTTTGAAAACATATCAAATTAACAATCGCCAAGTTTACGAACGATAAAATTGAAAACAAAAAAGTTTTTCTCACTAAGACTCATTTTCCGACCGATAAGTCCTATGGCAGCCTGAAGATATAGTCATCTGATTTCGACCAAATTTTTCAAATTGGTTTGAAAGCGTTTAATATTAATAATCACCGACCTTAAGAACGATTTACTTGAAAAAAAAATTTTTTTTCACTAAGACCCATTTTCCGACTGATCAGTCCTATGGCAGCTATAAGATATGGTCATCCGACTTTGACCAAAGTTTGCAAATCTGTTTGAAAGCATATAATATTAATAATGACAGTGTTTGGGTACGCTAACATTAAGAACAAAAAAGTTTTTCTCACTAAGACCCATTTTTTGACCGATGGTTCCTATGGCAGCTATAAAATATAGTCATCCGATCCGGTCGGTTCCGACATATTAGCAGCGTGCAGTAAAAAGAAGACTCTGTGCAAAATTTCAGCTCGATAGCTTTAAAACTGAGAGACTAGTTTGCGTAGAAACAGACGGACAGACAGACAGACAGACAAAGCTCAATCGACTCAGCTCGTCGCCCTGATCAAGAATATATATAGTTTATGGGGTCGGAAATGAATATTTCTATGCGTTGCAAACTTCTGGGCAAAATTATAATACCCTTTGCAAGGGTATAAAAACGATAGTTTTACATAGGAGGAGAAGGTTTTTCTTTCGGAATGACTTGTTGTTGTCAGGACGTGAACCATCTTACCGAAATTTTGAGACTTTCTCAAAATTTCAGCAAACTTGTTAGCTAGTATCTGAATCAGTGCAACAGTTCTATCATAGAACTTCTATGTATTGTAATTTTTTCAAATATTTTGCTCCCTTTCAAAAGCAATATTTAGAAAAATGTCGAACATTTTTTAACCTTTATTGAAATCTTTTGATAAAAAAAAAGAAAAAATCCTGAAATTTTGAAAAATAAGATGTTCGATGAAAATTTTTTTCATAAATGAGTGTCGGAAAAAATAATTGATTTTGATTATTGTTGCAAAACATATTGTCGGAAAAAATTTCCTCTGTGGGCCGCGATTTATAATGATTTTTTGTGAAGATATGATTCGGCAGTCATCCATGGTTATTTTAATTTTGGCGCTTTCTCCATACAATATATATGTTTGATCACACATTTATTTCAAAATACGTTTTGTTTTTAGTTTGTATAACACTTTTAGCACTAAATCATAACAAATGTTCTAATCAAAGTATGGGCACACTGTTTTGGGCACAAGTGCCCGGCTTTACGTAGTCAAGGTGACTATGTGCACAACAAAGTGAACGCCCTAATTCTATTTTGCACCTTATTTTTCTTTCTTTTATTTAATTGTTCAAAATAGTGATTTTATTTTGGAAGCAATTTGGATAAGATTTGGATTTGGTTTTTATTGCCATGGAGCGCAGACTGTGTAGCTTAAAAATCAGTAATGAATTCTTATATTTTTCATTTAGCAAACTGCTTGTCACACGTGGCATGTAGGTTTTCTAAATAAACCTTATGATTCACAAATGCTGAATGCTAAATGTAGGAAATCTACGCGAAACGTGAGCAAATTTCAGTTGCCCGTATAAAAATTATGAGAGCAACGAATTCGAACTTGAGAATTATAAGCAAGCAAAAATTGGTTTGTGAGCCGTCTAAAACATCATTCCAATCGCGTTTCAGTCCAAGGGCCCCGAGCTCAAATCCCCCCAGAGAAATTGAAAAAAAATTATAAATTTGTTTAATGTGATGTTTTTCATAACCACACGTGGTGGGTGGGGGGTCCTCTTCTGAGAAATATATGCAAAGTCCATACGAAAATGTAGAATCTCTACACGTTTTGACCGGGGCTCTCAACCCATTACTTTTGAGTAGCTTTTCTACATGCCGCGTTTACTTTTCTCATTTGAACACGTGGCAGGTTTATCCTGAAAAACAATGTTGTTAACACTTCAAAAATTAATTTTATTGAAATTGTTTTGGGCGAAGAATTTTGCTAATTGTCCTTACCAAACATGAGAAATTTGAAACCAACCGAAAGAGATTTCTGGGACACCGAGAATTGGGTGAAGGCTGGAATTTGGATAGAAGTGATTTCCGTGACACCTCTGATTTAGTACAATATAAAGAAATAGAGGAAATCTAACTTCAGCTCGACCGAAAATTTAAGTTTATATACCCATGTAGCTTGTATAATTTATATAAATTAGTAGCCGGAGTCCACTGACACATATATATACATTCGGTCAAATGTAAATTTGTTTGACAAGGCCACCTATATACATTTTTTACACCCAATTTCTATGGCAGCTATACTATATAGTTGTCCTATCAAACTTGGTGGAATTACGTGAAAGCATAGAAAACTTATAAATACGAGGTTTGGGCACGTTTGCGTTGAAGATAAACAAGTTTTTCTCAAAAATAACATTTTCGACCGATGGTTGCCGGTTCCGACAAATGTGCAGCGTGTTTGTACCAAAAGACTTCGTGCAAAGTTTGGTTAAGATAGCTTTAAAATTGACGGAGGAGATATCATAGAAACAGACGAACAGACGGACGGAAAGAAGGACATGGCTATATCAACTCAGCTCGTTATGCTGATCAAGAATATATATACCTTATGTGGTCGGAGATGCTTCCTTCTATGCGTTACAAACATCTCGACAATTTTTATATACCCTCTACGAGGGTATAACATACTATATACTAGAGAGTTGCACTGGTAAATAAAATAGTAACGTGTTATTACTCGCCGAGTACGAGTAGGAATGAGTATGATTACATTATATTAGATTTGGCATTGTAGTATCGTAGGCATCGCCTCGTTTTTCACATTTGTAGACTTCCATGTCTTTCTTTAAGGCTTCCTTCACACTGCTTGATACATGAGACATGATAATATAGTAGGCCTGCATTTCATAATAAATTTCTATGAATTTGTCAAGCTATTCAAATTTAAAACAAAACAAAAAAGAAGTCATTCATAATTTTTCTCGAAGTTTTTAAACAACCTAAAAAGTGTGTGATGGTAAGACGCAAACAAAAGACGACATCAAAATACGAGCACCGCGACTATTCGATAATACAAATGTCGAGCTGAAAAATTAAGTTAAGCTATAGATTCTTGCTGCGCTCTCTCGTTTTTTGTACCGCTGCATGACATAGTACTATATGTAAACAACTTTAAATACTTGGCTCCTTACGATTAAATTTATAAGATAATGCTACGACTAGTACTAGTAAATACTTACGAGTAGTAGTCAGAAATAATCGTAATCATACAAACGGTTACATGATTACCGACGATGTGGTTTATCGTATTACTCAAAAATAATTACTTTTTGCCTGTAATCGTACGATGCCGGATAATATATATATATAATAATGCATAGTGAGTTAGCTTATTTCCAAGCAATTTTTTCGATAAGACAATTTCCTATTTACACGCAGATTTTGCTAAGTGTAGTCATGAATATAATTTGACTTATGTGCCACGGACCTATTGTGGCTAATGATTTTGTAATTGTTCTGACCTAATTAATGAAATATTTTACATTCGAAATATGCCACAATCTGCTCTGGAGTACCTGCATGGAGTGGATGCACATTCGTTGTTTGTGGCCTCAACCACTTGCATTAATTACTCTAATTTTACTTAAAAACTGTTTATATTCTCTCATCTGTTTGAAGTTTAAAATTTTTTTTGCAACTTTCTAGTGTCCAACTTATTAAACTCATCACTCAAGTGCTCTTTGACTTTTCCGCAAAGCGTTTTCAACACTTCTGAATTATGAACATGCTCTAAAACGTCGCTCGAGAGCGGCTGAAGAGCCCACGTAGCCAAAGGCGGAGCCCGCAGTACCCTAAAAATGGCGCCCTGGCTGCTAAATTATGCCAAGTGGTGTGGCGCTTGGAAGTTGAGAGCTTGCAAGGCGCCTACAAGGGCAACAGAAACTTTCAACTAACTTTTCACTACAGCCTGCGGCGAAAGAGTGCCTTGGATTTGTTTGTGCTTAAACTGACTGATGGAATAAAGAGATGAGTTCGAATTAGAAATGCTTTCTTTTCCAGGGGAGAACTTTCTTGAATTTGGTGTAGAAATTTAACATAATTTAACCGCAATTTCATCTAAAAAATTCAAGATTAATTACACTAGGCAATAAGTGTATTGAAGTGTATTGGTAATATGGTAGACCGATCTGAATCAAAGTCGGCATGATGGTAGTAGGACTCAAGGTATGTGCATACGCAATTTTAGGTGCCGATACGGCATACAAGTATATTGAAACTAAACGTTTTTTTTAATTTAAAATAAACGTTGCAAGCTAACACTAATTTGTATACCCTTGCAGAGGGTATATTAAAATTGTCCAGATGTTTGTAACGCGAAAGCATTTCCGACCACATAAAGTGTATATGGGTGATTCCATGAAAAATCGACCACTCAAATTTTTTTTTTGCCCGAAATAATTTTTTTCGTATTCTTTGTTGTAAAATAGTATATACGTATTTTCAGCATTTTGCCGAAATGTGCTGAATTCGCGGGAAAAATGGTTTGAAAATTTAGCTATTCAAAAATTTAATTACACTAGTTTACAAAAAAAAAAAATTAAATGATCCATTTCTACTGAAACTATTTTTAAGTCTAGTTTGGATTGGTGATCTCAAAAATGGATTTCAAAAATTTTTTCATCGCAACGTTTTTCAAATATGAATTTTTTCCATTTTTCCGGTAGGTGCACTTACATTTTATGCCATATCTCAATTCATAATCGTCAGATGTTGTCAAGCAAGAGATGAATCGAAATGTCATTAAATTGTCAATAATAACGTAGAACTTAGTTTTCAAATCGGTTTAGAAGTTTAAATACAATTACCAAAAATAAATATCTTAAAAAATCGATTTTTTGCTCGAAAATGCAAGAAATTACATTTTTAATCGCCTAGGAAATATATAAAAAGAATCCGAAAAATTATTTTTATTCTTTTGACTTAAGAATCGCACTTTTACAAAGATAATAAGGTATTGATGAAGAAAATCTATGAATAAATATTGTATCCTGGATCAATTTAAGTGAAGGAACTAATAGTCAAATTTGAGTATTTTAAGTGCTCAGAAATTTTTTTTTCTATTTTTTTTTTGTTTTTTGGTCAATATTAAAAGTGAGCCAGATCAGAAAATAAATTCCAGAACAGAACAAAAGTC
Organism: Lordiphosa magnipectinata; assembly: GCA_037044535.1. Lineage (NCBI taxonomy): Eukaryota > Metazoa > Arthropoda > Insecta > Diptera > Drosophilidae > Lordiphosa > Lordiphosa magnipectinata. Next base: position 16,610 of record JBAMBO010003521.1, read on the forward strand.
GAATTTTGTTCATGGATTTTCTTCGGAGAAGTGCGGTTCTTAAGTAAAAAAAATAAAAATAGTTTTTTTTAAATTTTTAAATATTTTTTCTAGGCGTTTGGAAACGAAATTTATTGCGTTTTTAAGCAAAAAATTGTTTGTTTTTGAAATATTTTTTATTATTGTATCAAAACTACTTAGCCGATTATTGACCATTCAATTACCTTTCGATTCATATCTAGCTTGGCTCCATCTGACTATTATAAAGTGAGATATGACATAAAATGTAAGTTCACAAACCGAAAAAATGAAAAAAATTCATATTTAAAAAACGGAGCCATGAAAAAATTTTTGAAATCGATTTTGGAGATGACCAATCCAAACTATACTTAAAAATAGTTTCAGTAGAAATGAGTCTTTTTGGCTGTAAACTAGTGTTATTTTCCATTGCTTGCTATCCAAAGACATTGGTTAAAAAAAATATTTGAATAATCTGTAAATTTACATCCGATCACAAACTTTCAAATTACTTACAGCTGAAAATGTTAAAAACTTTTTTTGGTCACCAAATCGCGAAAATGTAGTCAACAAAAATTAATTGCCGCGAAGCTGTAAAAATGGGAAATCGAATAGCTCCAGAGTTATGGACTTTTTTCTCATTTATTTAAACTCGCTTTCAGTATCAATATCAGATTTAGTATGTTTTTATTTTAAGAAGGTAGTGTTTTTGTGGTTGAATAGATTAGAGAGTATGCGTCCCTTGTATAGTTATGCAGTTGGAAAACCGTGATTTTAAATATTCTGCCGCATTATAGTTGCTTGTGGCAAAACAGACTTATCATTAGTAATTTGAAAGATGTCTAAATCGGTGTGTCGAAATTTTGTTCCTTTCGACCACCTCACTGCATCTTGGCATGATCTGGAGGAACACATATAGTTTGCGTTTGTCCCATTTACGAAAACATGAAACTTATGGAATCGGGTAAAATACTAATGAAGCTTTTCCCACGTTAAAGTTACATAAATTATTTTTTAATTTCTCTAGGAAGTCATTTGTTCAAATTAATGATAAAGAAAACATTTTAAGAAATTTTCCATTCATTTCTCGGACGGGGCTTCTCAACAATTTAAAACGATAACACTTTCGCAATGTCTCTATCATCATAAAATGGATTTTAACAGATCGGCGGAGTGGCATTTCCACTCAACAGCCCACGGCAAAGGACCTTGCGATGGACCTTTCAAATGATTACTGATAAACATTATTACTATGAATGGGCCAACGAAATGTTACCAAACATCACAGTACGATACAGAAACACAAATTACTATAATACGTTTACAGATTTTTTTTTTTTTTAAAGTTCTTACTGTTTACTGTTACTGATTAATAATAACTTATATTGTAGTGTGGGTAGCATTTGTAAGTCAGTTCTTGTAATGTATTTGTTTTCGAGTAGTTCTAGTTGTAATGGTTTTAACTCCTAGTTGTATGTTTTTCTAGTTTGTTAACTTTAGCGTGATTGTATTTTGTTGTTGTGAATTAATTAAGTTATAAAATTAGTCCTAATTATAGTAAGTATTTACAGAACTTTTAAAATTACGGCAATTAATTAACCAATTTTAATTAACCAAATTTTAAAAAATTTTGAGTGTAAGTAATTTGCAAGACTGGGATCGAATGTAAATTTACAGATCCTTAAAATATTTCCTTTACCAATGTCTTTGGATAGCAAGCCATTGAAAATAATTAAAACTATTTTAGTAGCTAAACTTTTAAATTATTTTTTTTTGCGAATTAAGAATATTTCGGCAAAATGCCGAACAAACGTATAGAATATTTTACAACAAAGAATACAAAAAAAATTATTGCGGGCTAAAAAAAATCATCCATCAATGGGGGGAATCACCCATATATTCATGATCAGCATGACGAGCTGAGTTGATATAGCATTGCCCGTCTGTCCGTGTGTCCATCTGTCCGTCCGTCTGTCTGTTCCTATGCTTTCTCCTCAGTCTGTTTTAAAGATATCTCAAACAAACTTTGCACGACGTCTTTTGGTACAAATACGCTGTCCTTTCATTTTTTTGAACCGGCCGGATCGGATGACTATAGCATATAGCTGAATCAGAAACGATCGGTCAAAAAAATAGCTTTAGTGAGAAAAACGTTTTTGTCTTCAACGCAAACATTCCCAAACCTCGTATTTTAAGTTTTCTATGCTTTCACATAATTCCACCAAGTTTGATGAAAATCTGACATTTATTTAGTATAGCTGCCATACAAAAGCTAGGTGTGGAAAAAATCTTAGTAGGAAAAAAGACAAAACTCCGTACGCGTGTGAGCGCGCCTGCGTGTGTGTGTGCGTTTGTCTATGTGAGTGTGTTTGTATGCGTGTCTCAATTGAACAGGGTATTTTGAAGTCGGGAAACTCGACTAAAGCGCTCTTACTTGTTTTACTTGTGTTATCTGACGAGGATCACTAAAAGAAACATATAAAATGCAACCACACACAATTCAGTGGTACACAGACGGGTGCCTGACGCCCCACTGGAACTGGGCTTGGGGTAGCAGGACCAAGAACGAAAAGGTTTGAGGCAATGGGAGAATTTGCAAGCATATTTGAAGACAAAGGCAGACCTTAGTATGGGAAATAGCTACCATAACATGTGGCATGGTAAGATGGTAAGAGATAGCGGTTTGACATGTATGGGACATATTTTTCTTATACTTACAGGAAGATCAAGTTTATTTTCAATTTTTGCCACGCCCCCTCCAGCCCCCGCAATTTGGAAAAAACGTCATATCTCCCACAGTAGATTGTTCGTACCTTCTCGAGATATCTAGTAACCGAAATTATTTATCGATTTGCTCAAGGAATGATAAAGATCGGATGAACGATACACAAGTTATGAGCAAAAGTGTAACCGGCAACCTCCCACACCCCCCTCGCCATTCACGCCAACCACCGCTGTAACCAAACAAACACAATCTTTGGGAGAGAGAGAGAGAAGCTTAGAGATGAGCGTATAATAATAAAATTGCACGATAACGGCGTGACTCCTTGGATGTATTATAATATTATAGTTGGGAGCAAATGAAATGGTACAGTGTATGTTATAGTCGGACTTGACCGACTTTCTCAACTTGTTTTTTCTGTGTAGCACACTGAGATGCCCTTAGCGAGGCGCAGACTCGGCAGATTTGGGAAACACATTATACTCCGAACTAATATCAGTAACCTAAAGCCCACGAAAATGCTGGCATTTCTACAGGAAATAGGGCTGCTAGGAGAGTAGTTAACTCAGTAGGGGGCACTATAGGACAGGATTGATCGTGATTTGCCATTTTTGCCCCAACAACAATAATATAAATATCTGACGAGGACGTCTTAAATACATTTTCCTTCAGAGTTTTGAAATACTCAGAATGCTTTCGTGTGGACTAACAATGTCGAGAAAGAGTCAAAACACGCACAGTGTTTGAAATTGTTAAATTCTTGCTTCGTTTAATTAAAAACAAAATTTTAGTTTCGCAAGTAAATTTGTATCATTTAACAGCAGCTTTAAAATGGAAAAGATTGGCTAGCTGAGACATCAATATGGACAAGCTTAAAGTGCGAGACGACACAAAGTTAAATGAACTTTTCTCTCCTTGCCCGCTTCTGGTTCCTTCTTATCGCAATTCACACTAAATCCACTGCTACTGGAGCATACATTTTCTAATATGAACCTAATGTTTACCCTGAGGTGTTTTTTCTATTAATGAACCTCTGGGCAACGAGCTCATAAAATTTGCTCTTTCCGCCACAAACTTTTCGGCTGCTGCGATGCGATGTTGCGCGGGATAATTAACAAATCGGTACATACATTCAAGAATGTTTGTAATTTGATTTCATAGATGGCTGTCAATATTTCTAAGGTAAGTGCATATCAATTAGTTTTAATAGATGGTCGATATGCAAGTTATTAAAAATACAAATTTACAGCTGAAGCCAAAATGTTAATAAATCCTATAGTCAAAGTTGCATTGCTTTAATTAACGGCGCGTATTCGGATTGGGAGTGGATACAATTCTAACGAATAAATCAGTATTCTCTGGCAACTGTATATTTCACCCTATCCCAATACCTACATACATAATCACATTAGATACACATATTTATTTAGGAATGAGCTTGAGGCAGTTTGAGACGACATCCCCAACAAGACGCAGAAGACGCTGCGGCTTCCAGGCTAAGGCATATTTTGAGAACGAAACGCATAGTCGAACCAGCAATTCATGCACGAACAAAATTGATGAAGGTCAAACTCTGGTTGACTTTGCGGTGATAAATGAGCGGTCAAGCTAGAAAAGAACTACCAAGCAAGGACTCACACACACACACACACATACACGCCATCCTTGGAGCACTCGCCACCAGCATATCGAACTAGCCGGAAGGGGCGGAGACGGTTCGAGGACGGCGTTGAGTGGCGTACAAGCAAACTTATGCACCTCCCTGTTGTTGGTATTCTGCTGCTATAAACACGCATACTTGAAGATACACACGTGCACGGCATACGAATAGCATCCACAAAATGCGCTTGAGTGCCTCGAGTGGTCCATCCGGACGGCTCGTCAGCAAAAACAAAATGAGGTAGAACTATCCAGCTGGGTGGCAATGGTCGGCATCGAAGCCAAATATTAGGAAATCCCGCTTAGACTGTTGGGAAATTTATTGTTCTGGTGTCTGTGTTAATATGCGGCAACATATTGCCGTGCGTCCAAATTTTGAGTAATTTGTGCTTGTTGTATGAAATGGGGTCATTCGGCCATAAAAAATAAGTAGAAGCTTGGAAAAGGGTATAAGAAGCTTACTTCAGAAAATTTCTTTAAAAATGCAACAAATTGGGCAAAAACTTTTAGAGAGAATCAAGAAAAACTGCTTATAAAAAAGCCCAATTTAAAACAGCTCAGTACCATTTTATGCTGCTAAAACTAAGATGCTCAAATGAGTTTTATACTCTGCACCCATTAAAATGTGTAGAAAGTGCATCTAATGTGAACTTAAAAAAAAATGTTTCCTGAATTAAGGTATGTTCGAGATTGAATTGTTTCGAAAATATATTTTTTCTAAAGTTACGCAAGAATCAATTTCAAATTTAATGAGTGCGCTAAGCTAACTTTGACTCTGCCGATGTTTTTGTTCCCTTGCAAAAACTGGTTTTAAAATATCAGATTTGAAGTACGCTAACATTAAATAAAATATAGTATGTTTCATACTAAATCCCATTTTCCGACCTATTGTCCCCCAATTTCCACAAAATCAGTTTGAACCCATATAATATTAGCAATCACTGAGTTTAGGGTAGGTGTTTAGGAAAAACGGCCCAAAAGTAAGTGTTTGCGAAAAAATTTATTACTCGAAAAGTTTAAGACATATCGACAAGCGATTTTTTTTCCGATAGATAATTGATCAAACTAAATTTCAAAATTTTTTGTTGTTGTTGCAGCGGTTGTTGTTGTAGACCAAAATTGACCCATTTTTAAAAACATAGGTGCATGGTGGCATTGATTCCCAGAGAACGCGTCATTGGAAAAAAACATGTTAAATAAGGTTTTGTTGGGAATTGATGTGGCTATGGCCTGAACTAGGATATCTGGGATCGGTCTATATATAGGGGAGTAAGGGGTTCTCAAAGTCAAAATTTCGAAAATTGACCTATTTTTACCCCCTAAAATGGTCCTAACTTTGCTATTTATGGACCGATCAAAAATATCCTAGTTCAGGCCATAGCGGCGGGTATTACGAGCAATTAAAAAAAGAGAATAAGAAAATCAGTCAACAAATGGCCTCGCAATCCGTACCTCCAGGTTGGAAAAGGGGTTGATCAAAAAGTAATGAGACAGTTATTTTTTTTTTGTTTTTTTTTGTTTTTATACCCTTGTAGAGTATATATTAAAATTGTCGAGATGTTTGTAACGCATGGAAGAAAGCATCTCCGACCACATAAAGTATATAAATTCTTGATCAGCATGACGAGCTGAGTTGATATAGCCAAGTCGGTCTGTCCGTCTGTCCGTCCGTTTCTATGCTATCTCCTCCGTCAGTTTTAAATCTATCTTAACCAAACTTTGCACGAAGTCTTTTGGTACAAATACGCTGCACATTTTTCGGAACCGGCCAGATCGGATGACTATAGCATATAGCTGCCATAGGAACCATCGGTCGAAAATGTTGTTTTACGGTATTGCCAGGGACCACAATCAAATGCATCTTGATCTAATTATTTCATATTGAAAAATATAATCTAAGAAATATTTAAGAAACGTTCAGGCAATTCCGCCCCAACCTTTTCGGAAAGCTACGCCCTTGAACGTCAGCGAAAAATATCAACGAAGCCACGACGACTGGCTCAGTAATCAGAGTATTTGCTGAATCATGGGATTGCCAAGTGCAAGCCCGCGCTGCCAACGAGTTGAAGGGAACGTCCCAAACTTTGAGAGAGTGAGTCAATCCAGTCAATTTTTATTGCCTAAATCTATCATAGTTCTCACCTTTTTTATACCCTTGCAAAGGGTATTATAATTTTGCCCAGAAGTTTGCAACGCATAGAAATATTCATTTCCGACCCCATGAACTATATATATTCTTGATCAATGCGACAAGCTGAGTCGATTGAGCTTTGTCCGTCCGTCTGTCTGTCCGTCTGTCTGTCCGTCTGTTTCTACGCAAACTGGTCTCTCAGTTTTAAAGCTATCGAACTGAAATTTTGCACAGAGTCTTCTTTTTACTGCACGCTGCCAATATGTTGGAACCGACAGGATCGGATGACTATATCTTATAGCTGCCATAGGAACCATCGGTAAAAAAATGGGTCTTAGTGAGAAACACTTTTTGGTTTTCAATCTTAGCGGCCTTAAACTCGGCCATTATTAATATTATGTGCTTTCAAACAGATTTGCAAAGTTTGGTCAAGATCGGATGACTATATCTTATTGCTGCCATAGGAACCATCGGTCAAAAAATGAGTCTTAGTGAGAAAAACTTTTTCGTTTTCAATGTTAGCGGCCTTAAACTCGGCTATTTTAAATTTTATATGTATTCAAACAGATTTGCAAATTTTGGTCTTAGTCGGATGACTATATCATATAGCTGCCATAGGACCGATCGGCCGGAAAATGAGTCTTTGTGAAAATAACTTTTTTGTTTTCAAGTAAATCGTTCTTAAAGTCGGTGATTCTTAATATTACACGCTTTCAAACTAATTTGAAAAAGTTGATCGACATCGGGTGACTATTTCTTATGGTTGCCATAGGACCAATCGGTCGGAAAATGAGTCCTAGTGAGAAAAACTTTTCTGTTTTAAATTTTATCTTTCTTAAACTCGGCGATTGTTAATTTGATATGTTTTCAAAAAGATTCCGCGAAATTTGGTCGAAATCAGATGTTTATCTGTCGGAAAATGGGTTTTAGTTAAAATTTTCTTTGATTTTTATGTAAGCGTTCTTAAATTCTGACATTTCAAAAACAGCATTTGCAAGGGTATAAACTTCGGCACAGACGAAGTTAGCTTGGCCTTCTCGTTTTAATACCAAATAGGAGGTAAGATTGCCCGGCTTTGACCAAATTTTACAAATAGGTTTGAAAGCATTATTATTTACATTGACCAAATTCGGGGACGCTAACATTGAAAACAAAAAAGTTTTTTCTTACTAGGACCAATTTTTCGACGGGTCGGTCCTATGGCAACCATAAGATATAGTCATCGAATTTTGACCAATGTCTTCAAATCTGTTTGAACTATTAACTAGGTTCTCCCAGTGGTCGAAATTCGACCATCTAATAAACTAACACCTAACATTATATGAAAATAATTTTTGTGTTAATTTAAAGTACATTTCACTATAAAATGTTTTTGTTCTATTACAGAACTGAATCTGAACCGGGTTGCAACACTGGAAACACTGATAATGGTGCATACTATTTTTTAAATAGTCAGCCAACATTTGATTAGCCAACTTGGCATAGGTCGGTCTCTTGAAATTTTTCCAAAAAGCCATAAACAACGTTTTGATAGCTGCTCAGTGATTGGAAAGGTAAGTTACCTAGGTAAGTTATAAGGTAAATGTCAAAAAATAATCCAAGGTAAGGTAAAAGGTATCCGAAATTTCCAGTACCTAGGTAAAGGTACAAAAAAGATACTTTTTAAATGCCTTTTAAAGCATGGTTTATTCAATACCAACTACCCGAAAATATTCATGACGTGAATTATCCAACCGAAACTTTGAGGCTTCCTCGAGTTTTCAACAAAAGTGTACGGAAAAAGAACAAAAGATTCTCAGGATTCAGTAGAACCAAAGATTTATAGATTTTATGGATGACGCATGTGAAACAAAAAACGAGTTCCTTAGGAACTGACATTGGATTCCAAAAAAAAAATAAAAAAGTTTGTATGAGATGTGGTATCTATAAATCTAGTGTCTTTGGTAGAACAAATCTGTGTTCCAAGATTTCCAAAATTTCTACAGGGACATACACTTTTCTTAGTTTTAAGTCAGAAAAATATATATTTTGTTTCCGACTATTAAGCATAGAATTCAAAATACATATTTAAATATTTACATTAATTATTAAGTTCCAGACTCGCTTCAACTTCAAAAACGGCTTTATATGAAGTTAATCTTGGTCTTGACCTAGATACATAGGAAGGAAAGCGATATGGACAAGTTTTAATTATTTAAGTTGATAGCAGAGTCCACTGTTGAAAAAATTCGGGAACAATTTAATCTTAATAAAAAGATACCTCTCTTCTTTCTTTCCTCCGCCATATTCCATAGGACATCCTCTTATACACTTCAAAACCCACACCAGTTTTGGTTTTTTTTAAAGCTTCTGAAAAACAAAGAAATATACAAATTTATTGGGCTCAACTGGGATTCGAACCCACGACCATACGCACTACTGAACACGAATGGAATGGCATCTCATCGCTCACTACCATCGCCATCGTTTGTTGCCGCTCCTTAAACTTTGTCGCTCTCGCTCTCAATGACATGCGATCTCAATGGGGATTGAAGTAAGCACATTTGGAATGATTCAAGTTCGAATGGCTTGGGCCATTCCCTGGAAGCTTGAATTGTGTCGAATATCCTGTAAAACGAGATGGAATTTTCCAGCTCATGCCGGGCTTACTTCAAGATTAAAAAGATTGAAAATGTCCTGCCGTTTTTTTTTCTGTGTAGATAAGTTTCCCACCCAGGCTATCATTTGAAATTAAATTCTTTTTCATATGAAAGTCCTTTTTGACAAGGTAACTGAAAATTTGGACCTAGGTAAATTAAAAGGTACTGGAATTTAAAAATACTTAGGTAAGTAAAAATGTACACAAAATATTTATCCTAGGTATGTACCTACTCTCAAAAAAAAAATCAATCAATACGGGATCAAATCATTCCCAATCGGTAATGAAAACAACGTAATCCCGAATATGCTTGACCCGATCCGGAAAAAGATTGAGTTGATCTGCCCTTCTTAATCCTGAAAAATATTACATATATACCTTGGTAATCTTAAAAAAGATTAAATTAAGCAAAAAAATCCGAGAACAATTTAATCTTAAATAAAAAAGATACCTCTCTTCTTTCTTTCCTCTGAACCATATTCCATAGGACATCCCCTTATACACACTTCAAGACCCACACCAGATTTGGTTTTATTAAAACTTCTGAAAAACAAAGAAATATAACAATTTTTTAGGCTCAACTGGAACACGAATGGGATGGCATCTCATCGCTCACGACCATCGCCATCGTTTGTTGCAGCATGTCAAAAATGCAACTCAAACTTTGTCGCTCTCGCTCTCAAATCAAAAATGCAACTTAAATTTGGTCGCTCTCTCTCTCTTAATTATGAACATGTGATCTCAAAGGGGATTGAAGTAAGCACATGTGGAATGATTTAAGTTCGAAAGGATTGGAAGCTTGAATTGTGTCGAATATCCTGTAAATCGAGATTGAATTTTCAAGCTCATGCCGGGCTAACTCCAAGATTAGAAAAACTGAAAATATCCTGCTGTTTTTTTTTTGTGTAGGTATTTGAACTAAATGACGTGATTCGGACTTCGGATAGTTTGAGCTTTAGAGAAATACTCTCTAGCTGATTCGCAACGAGCATAATCGCCAATTCACACCGAATGCTTGCCGAAGTAAATCATCACTGTGTGTTAGAGAGAGACACAGTCACATTTTCGCGCTCTCTGCTTGGGGAACCCTGCTCTAAATGGTACCTATACAAGCTCTGTTTTGGGTTTTACTTACGGATATATGTGTTTCTACTCTGCTCATCAATCGGTGTGCCCCTCTTTGAATGTATTAGTGTAACTTTTAATTTTGTAAGTTAATTTCTGCCCCGGGTGCTAGTTTTAGGTGCGGCAAATTCGAAAACAATATGTTTCTTCAATTAATATTTTTGTGTAATCTTTTTTATACCCGTTACTCGTAGATTAAAATGGTATACTAAAGTCGTGCAAATGTATGTAACAGGCAGAAGGAATCATTTCCGACCATATAAAGTGTAAGTCTTGATCAGCATCAACAGCCGAGTCGGTGTAACCATTTCCGTCTGTCCATCCGTCCGTCTGTCTGTATGAACACCTAGATCACAGAGACTAGAAGAGCTAGAGCAACCAAATTTGAAATGTAGACTTCTATTGTCTGCACGCAGATCAAGTTTATTTCACATTTTTGTCACGCCCACTCCCGCCCCCACAATTAAAAAAAAATGCAAAGATCGGATGATATTTGATGACTTAGGAAACGCGTTCTGTTAAGACCTCTATTACACTACGGCTGACAGTTTATCACGCGAAACACTCAGGGAATTGTATTTAGAACAGACTACAAACTTGATAAGAAAATATATTAAATTAATAAACGCTAGTATTAAAATGATATTAAAAGTTTGAGAATTGAAGTATCAAATTAATACACTCAGAAAATAATCCAAGATCTTTGTACTTGTTTCAAGTACAAACGGTGTCAATTGTACGATAAGTACGAAAATACTTGGTTCAATTACAAAATTCTTATTTTTAGTATATTAAGTACATTTCGAACAATTTTTAAATATTTTTGATCATACTTTAAGGTTGTAATGGTCTTAAGCTCAACCCGATTTACTCTAAAAATAAGTTTAAAATATTCTTAATTAAAGTCAAATAAATTCTAAATTCAACCGCAATTCATTCTAGAAACAAAACAAAAGTGCATATTATAGGTATATCTTGGTATAAGTGCTTATCTTGGTATAAGCCCATTAAATTCTAAAGCCATTCCCAATTTGTTCTTGAAAATGTGCCTCTGTATTTAGGCTTGGAAAATCCAAAGGAAATGAATTAACCAAAGACCAAGATGGTTTTATTGTACGTCCAAAATTACCCTTACCAAAGGGTTAGAACCTGGAGGGAATTTTAAGAACAGATTCGATTTAAAATAATTCGCATTTTCCGTAGCACACTTTTGGAGGTAGCATTAGTCTAAGTCTATTTTGTACTTAAGGTAAGCACTTTCTGAAATTTTTCGGCTTACTGTAAGTACGAATAGTTCTTGATTCAAGAACGATTGTACTCATTTTAATAACCTTAACAGTCATTTTTCGATTCTAGAACGTTATGTTCTTGTTGAACAAAACATACTTGAAATTTCAAGTACAAAACGGTATAAACTCTATCCCGATCGATCTAGAACTCTCCCAACCGTTTTTTTCTGAGTGTACTTACAAATTAATACAACAAAGTGTCAGTCTAATACATGCTAGTATCAATTTGACATCACCGAACTATCATTTTAATACCTTCGAAAATATCAAATTGATACTTGAAGTATTAGAGAGAATTTGATACTCTATAGTTTCAAATTGATGACTAAATAGTGTCGTTTGATGACTATTTTTTTTGGGTGTATATAACTCAAAACGGCTGGACCAATTTTAATGATTATCAAAATACCCTTTAAAATATATTTTAATGGTCCAAAAGACAGCGAAATTTTCAAATTTTTCATATGAGTTTATATTATTAAGAAGATTTGATGGCAATTGTAGACACCCGTATTTACCCAAATAGGATGTGAAGGTCAATCGGTACGAACAAATGGCGAAAATTTGAAAAATTGTTTAATGAGTCCTGATCAAAGTGAAGACTTATTAGTCGGCAATTGAAGACAGGTAAATAGGAGGAGTAGATAAAATGGTTAAGAAAAACTCAAAATTTTCTAAATTTGATATAGAGTTTAGATTATCATGAGACGGGTAAGTAGACGGATGGTGAAGATCAAAAGTTCTAAGAAATTGTCGAAAATTACAAAATTTTTGTATGACTTTAGATTGTCCACCACCACCAATTCACCAAATTCTCTACAATTTATAATAAGTTCAGATTATAATGACTATTGTATAAATGGACACCGTAATGTAAACTTCACTTCTTCGTTTTCTGTTTAAAATACTAAAGGGGCTTAGCAACACACTTCGGGTAGCTGCTAGTAGATACATAAATCGAATTTTCCGCCCCCCACTTATGTATCTATGATATTACGCATTACGTTACGCCACTGTCTAAGCCCTGACTTTTAAATATTATATACATATTTATATTTTAAACAGATCTGCAAAGTTATGTAAAAATCGGATGACTATATTTTATGGCGTACGGCTTCTGATACTTCTCGCACTTAAGTCCTCCAAAAATAGAAACTGAGCCACTAATCAATATTGCGAAGAATCAGTCAGTGTCTTTTAATTAATGACAAGATGGTAAACTTATTTACTCTTAAGAATGCTTCTTGTCTTACAATCAATTTGAAAGAGCATGCGAATTTCGAATCTCGATTGCGTCTGAAATAACTTGATTGAGATCCCTACCCAGCATGTCATATTTCTCAATTATTTGTGGATGATAGGCAAAGATAAAAGGGTCAAGTTGGGCTGGCATTGAATTTATATTCGTTGTGTTGTGCGTGTCTTATTTCAAATTTGTTGAAAGAAAATTCGATGCGGTTGCTTTTCACAAGCTTAGCGAATTGACAGACATTTGCAATTAATTTTCTTTCGTTTTGGGTTTTAGCTTGCACTTGATTGCTTGATAAAGTTTTTATTTTCACAAAATATTATAAGAAAACACCACAGGAATTCTTTGGGAATAGTTATTAAGAAGTTTCGCAAACACTTTTGCAGGTACCAGTTTAAATTTGTTGACAAGACTCTTGACAAGCAGGCGACATCCGCGGCACCAACCGTCGCGACGGACGTCCACTGCACGTCACGTGCAGCAGATGAACTCAACTTTTCCAATGAGCCGGTAACTTGTGTTGTGTCGATGCGAAATGATGCGCCTGCCTCTGACCCCAATCCCTGGCCTGGAGGGCGAATCCCGACAATTGACTCACGTAATTCTGTGCGCCGTCAAGGAAACGTGTTCGCGCTGTCAGTACCATGCTCTTGCCCCTTGATCCCTTCGCCTTGTACACGAGCTGGCTTATCTTATGTTATCGACTCATTTTCTGTTTAAGTTTGCTTAAGTTTATACTTTTTCATTATGTTTATGTTGCCGCTTCGTTTACTCCTTGGCCTCTGCGGCACCGTTTCGTTTTTCTTTTACAATTCGCTTTTCTTTGAGTTTCTCAAAGTTGCTCTTTGATTTTTAAAATGAAAGCACAAAAATAAAAAAGGAATTTGCCGCCTTTGCCGCAAAGGAATAGAGTCCTTTAAAAGTGTACGCGTCTCAACTTTGGTTTTTTTTTTTTGTTTTCCACTTATTTGCCAGCGGTGGGTGACGGTGACTCAGCATGCCAAATTGTGGGTCGGAAGTGCGGGAAAATTTACAAGCGGCGCTACACAAAAATTCAATAAAAGTCTATAGAAAGTTGAATTTGGTTTGTTTACATGAGAACCTTTGGATAATAACCATTAAATTAGCATATCTTTTTGAACATTTTATGGAGCATCTGCGATTAGATTAAATCGAAACTTTAGAACAAGCGTGTCCTGTGATACTCCAGATAATTTCCATACATATTATGCATGTTAGTAAATCATATAATTTGCAGTGTCTACAGCAAAGCTAAGAAGCAAAGCAAAAAGCAAAAAGAGACAAAACTTAAGCTCAGTTATTGCAGACAAATAAAAAGCAATTAAAAAACTTTCAATTGCAGACAGTGTTGGGAACTGCGAACGCTTTTGTACGGCTGTTTAATTTACTTCTTTTTTTTTCAAACTTTCCTCTACCTATAGGTAGATGCGATGTTTATTTTTATTTTTTGTTATTGATAAAATGGTGAAAGATGCTAAAAAAAAAAATCGACGAAAGCTAACTTCGCTATTTCCCAAACTCAGCAATATATGCCGCCACCACCTTGACCATTTGCTTGGCAGTTTGTTAAATAACAGCTATACGATATATTCATCCGATTTTGAACAAACTCCCCAAAATTGTGTGGAAACTTTTAGTAATCCGAAGTGGAAAGTAGAAAGATGCTACCGATGCTATCGAAAACAAAAAAGTTTTTCTCACTAGAACTACTTTTTCGAGTGATCGTTCCTATATCAGCTATATTCTATAGTCATCCGATTTGGATCAAACTTGTCAGAATTGTGTGGTAGCATATAAAATTGGTCAGTAACAAGTTTGGGAGCGATAGCATTGAAAACAAAAAAGTTTATCCCACCAAGACTTTTTTCAGAGCTGTTTTGTGTATGACACCTGTGAAAGCATTGAAAACTTATAAATACGAGGTTTTGGGACGTATATATGCTATATGCTATAGTCATCCGATCCGGCCGGTTCCGACAAATGTGCAGCGTATTTGTACCAAAAGACTTCGTGGAAAGTTTGGTTAAGATGGCTTTAAAACTGACGGAGGACATAGCATAGAGACAGACGGACGGACAGACGGACATGGCTATATCAACTCAGCTCGTCATGCTGATCAAAAATATATATACTTTATGTGGTCATAGATGCTTCCTTTTATGCGTTACAAACATCTCAACATTTTTAATATACCCTCTACAATGGTATAAAACTCTTCCTGATTGCCTCGGGAAACATATCCCCTCTTAAACGCATTACGACTTTTTTGTTTCAGATGATCCGCTATCGAGTTATGATGTTCACCGCGCATTTCCGTGGCACCTCCGAAGATTCGCTGTCATTGACTTACTTATTCAAATTTTTTTCAATGATACTTCAGATATTATACTATATCGAGTATATAAAATAAACAGTGTTTGAAAGTACCTTGTTACATATCTTGATACATATGTATTTGGCAGCAGATCCATAGTAGCAGCAGAGAACAGTAGCCATTATTTACAAAAACAAAAATGTATTTTTTGCATGTATTTAATAATGTTACTGACTATTGCTGCAATTGATCTTAAATTTGATATATTTATTCGGCTTTAGCCCAGTGCTACAAGATGATACTTATTTTTAAAGCACTAGTCGCAATTTTGCGTGGTTAATCCGGTTGTAATTTAGAATTTTTTCTGACTTCAATGCTTCAATAATTTGAAATATTGTGATCAATTTAAAGACGCTCTTAAAAAAGGAGTTTTAAACGATTTTCTTTTTTTGAAAACTTGACTTCAACCGACGCAAAGACATTTGCTTTAAATTGATGGGGATTTCGAAGAAATACAACAAAATTGGAAAGTGTTTTAAAGATTGGCTTGTTAAAGAAATTACCGAAAATTTGGAAACTGTTGTCAATGAGAGTTCAAATACAAAGGATTCTGAAGACTTTTACGATACCAGTTATGGAAGATTGGACGAAACTTAGAATTGTTATGAAAATTCTAATATTGAATTCGAAGACTTAACTACAAACTAATTGCAAGTTATAGCAAATCTTTTGAATCTTTACACAGAGAAAACGAAATTGGCTGCACGGCGCGTGTAGAAACGTCAAAGCTAAACGAAACATGTTGCGCCCTGATAAATTGCACACGCAAAATGAAGAATTCAGAAAGCTACACGCCACTTGCAGAAAAGCTACACGTAACGTGGAGGATTTCAATATCTAAACGCCTCGTGTAAAAAAGCTAAATGCTGCGTGGGCAAATGCAAAATCTACACGAAATTAGAATATCAGCTTATTTCCAAATAACGTCTACATTTTTAATGCAGCATTCTACACGCGGCGTGTGGATATTCAAATCCTACACGCGCGTGTGTAAACTCTAAACGAAAAATGTAGCTCTAAGTCAGTACTTAATTCATACATTTTTCGTTTAGAAAAATTATCTCCACATGCGACGTATAGGTTTTCTGCACGAAGCGTGTAGCTTTCTCATTTCACCCACAGTTTTGATGATAAATTGTTTGTACCTTCTAAAGATATCTAGTAATCAAAATTATTTATCGATTTGCTGAAGGAATGATAAAGATCGGATGAACGATACTCAAGTTATGAACAAAAAACCGCCATATAACACCGGAAAATGTAGCTCGCTAATTTGTACTTAAAAAATCATATCGTTTGAGAAACATCTGTGACTTGGAGCAGGTGCAGATCAAGGAGGAGGCCTACAAATCAATTGTACAGATATCAGGAGATGATATGCGTCCCGCTATCGTCTTAAGGGGGTCGAGCATTCCGTCAACAAGGCCGATCTGTTGTCGGACATAATCCAAGACTACTAATTGGATGACTATTTTTATGTCTGCCGTTCGGACAGTTATAATTGTTTGGAGAAGTTTGTACAAGAGATTGATTAACCGGCCCATAGTGTGGATCAGATGAACATAGTGAACATAGTGCATCATGCTGCTCTGACGAATGCGACAACATGGGGGTGGGTAGTAGCACTTCTGATGCTTCATTTCAAGTTGGCTGACTGTGCGTTTCTTTGCAGGATTGCTGCTGTCGTCTGCAGGGCGGCGGCGTGGAGTATCTGCAAATCATGGATTTTGGGTGTGCCATCATTTTGGCTCTCAAGTGAAACTTAACGCTATAGATTGGAAAAAAATTTTTAGTTTTCACACAACATTTTTGTTTTATTTGCCGTAAATTAAGAATTCTCCTCCTCGCGTTCACGTTTGACAGCCACGACCACACCGCTGGAGCTGGCAATGCTGCCCACAGCAGTCGCATCGCTATCCAACTTCATTTTCAGCTGGCCCGCATTGGGTTCATTTTTTATATCCACCGAGGAGGAGCCAACTTTGGCCACACAGTTTTCGCTGCGGTGGTGGTAAACTTGTTGACCGAGTTGGGTATGGTCATCACCTGCTGCGCTTCTTTTTTTCCTCAAAGGTCGATTTCTGTTGTCAAAACTGTAACTACCACGCCCGTATAACTACGATTCGAGAGCTTTTCTGTCTAAGTAACTCACAAGGCTGTGCTCAGGGCTGGGCTGGGCTTTTGCTCTCGAAAACGAAGACTTCACATGACTAAAATGTAGACAAAGTCATAGGGAACGGAACATGGAAAACCCAAACGATGAAAACATGATCACTTATTAAAAGTGGAAGAACAAGGTGTTAGTGTTCTTCCCTTCTCTACCCTCCCTACCTGTAAAAATTCAGAGTAGTTCGTGAGCTTTACCCTAAAAATGACGATGCCTTGCCGCAAGTGCCCAAAAAGAAAGATAAACTAAATCATTTCAAATTCAATATCGCCTTAATGGCTTAACTATATATTGGGATGGTAAGGATTGCATTTTACTAACATTACGGCTTAAGTGTATTGAGAAATATTGAAATTATCCTTGTAATTGGATTATTTAACGTATGAAAATGTTTAAAAACTAAGGGGTATTAAGTGCTTTAAGTGCTGTTAACGCCTCTTTTTTGCCG
>JBAMBO010003523.1:0-107929 GCA_037044535.1 Lordiphosa magnipectinata
ATATTTATTCGGCTTTAGCCCAGTGCTACAAGATGATACTTATTTTTAAAGCACTAGTCGCAATTTTGCGTGGTTAATCCGGTTGTAATTTAGAATTTTTTCTGACTTCAATGCTTCAATAATTTGAAATATTGTGATCAATTTAAAGACGCTCTTAAAAAAGGAGTTTTAAACGATTTTCTTTTTTTGAAAACTTGACTTCAACCGACGCAAAGACATTTGCTTTAAATTGATGGGGATTTCGAAGAAATACAACAAAATTGGAAAGTGTTTTAAAGATTGGCTTGTTAAAGAAATTACCGAAAATTTGGAAACTGTTGTCAATGAGAGTTCAAATACAAAGGATTCTGAAGACTTTTACGATACCAGTTATGGAAGATTGGACGAAACTTAGAATTGTTATGAAAATTCTAATATTGAATTCGAAGACTTAACTACAAACTAATTGCAAGTTATAGCAAATCTTTTGAATCTTTACACAGAGAAAACGAAATTGGCTGCACGGCGCGTGTAGAAACGTCAAAGCTAAACGAAACATGTTGCGCCCTGATAAATTGCACACGCAAAATGAAGAATTCAGAAAGCTACACGCCACTTGCAGAAAAGCTACACGTAACGTGGAGGATTTCAATATCTAAACGCCTCGTGTAAAAAAGCTAAATGCTGCGTGGGCAAATGCAAAATCTACACGAAATTAGAATATCAGCTTATTTCCAAATAACGTCTACATTTTTAATGCAGCATTCTACACGCGGCGTGTGGATATTCAAATCCTACACGCGCGTGTGTAAACTCTAAACGAAAAATGTAGCTCTAAGTCAGTACTTAATTCATACATTTTTCGTTTAGAAAAATTATCTCCACATGCGACGTATAGGTTTTCTGCACGAAGCGTGTAGCTTTCTCATTTCACCCACAGTTTTGATGATAAATTGTTTGTACCTTCTAAAGATATCTAGTAATCAAAATTATTTATCGATTTGCTGAAGGAATGATAAAGATCGGATGAACGATACTCAAGTTATGAACAAAAAACCGCCATATAACACCGGAAAATGTAGCTCGCTAATTTGTACTTAAAAAATCATATCGTTTGAGAAACATCTGTGACTTGGAGCAGGTGCAGATCAAGGAGGAGGCCTACAAATCAATTGTACAGATATCAGGAGATGATATGCGTCCCGCTATCGTCTTAAGGGGGTCGAGCATTCCGTCAACAAGGCCGATCTGTTGTCGGACATAATCCAAGACTACTAATTGGATGACTATTTTTATGTCTGCCGTTCGGACAGTTATAATTGTTTGGAGAAGTTTGTACAAGAGATTGATTAACCGGCCCATAGTGTGGATCAGATGAACATAGTGAACATAGTGCATCATGCTGCTCTGACGAATGCGACAACATGGGGGTGGGTAGTAGCACTTCTGATGCTTCATTTCAAGTTGGCTGACTGTGCGTTTCTTTGCAGGATTGCTGCTGTCGTCTGCAGGGCGGCGGCGTGGAGTATCTGCAAATCATGGATTTTGGGTGTGCCATCATTTTGGCTCTCAAGTGAAACTTAACGCTATAGATTGGAAAAAAATTTTTAGTTTTCACACAACATTTTTGTTTTATTTGCCGTAAATTAAGAATTCTCCTCCTCGCGTTCACGTTTGACAGCCACGACCACACCGCTGGAGCTGGCAATGCTGCCCACAGCAGTCGCATCGCTATCCAACTTCATTTTCAGCTGGCCCGCATTGGGTTCATTTTTTATATCCACCGAGGAGGAGCCAACTTTGGCCACACAGTTTTCGCTGCGGTGGTGGTAAACTTGTTGACCGAGTTGGGTATGGTCATCACCTGCTGCGCTTCTTTTTTTCCTCAAAGGTCGATTTCTGTTGTCAAAACTGTAACTACCACGCCCGTATAACTACGATTCGAGAGCTTTTCTGTCTAAGTAACTCACAAGGCTGTGCTCAGGGCTGGGCTGGGCTTTTGCTCTCGAAAACGAAGACTTCACATGACTAAAATGTAGACAAAGTCATAGGGAACGGAACATGGAAAACCCAAACGATGAAAACATGATCACTTATTAAAAGTGGAAGAACAAGGTGTTAGTGTTCTTCCCTTCTCTACCCTCCCTACCTGTAAAAATTCAGAGTAGTTCGTGAGCTTTACCCTAAAAATGACGATGCCTTGCCGCAAGTGCCCAAAAAGAAAGATAAACTAAATCATTTCAAATTCAATATCGCCTTAATGGCTTAACTATATATTGGGATGGTAAGGATTGCATTTTACTAACATTACGGCTTAAGTGTATTGAGAAATATTGAAATTATCCTTGTAATTGGATTATTTAACGTATGAAAATGTTTAAAAACTAAGGGGTATTAAGTGCTTTAAGTGCTGTTAACGCCTCTTTTTTGCCGTGACGTGAACAAAATAAGTTTTTATTCTAATTTGTGCGGCGAAATTGAATGGCCAAATTGAAAATGAGCGCATCTAAAAAGGATTCCTGCAGAAAGCGTCGCCTAATGGCACTTTCAATGGCGGGCAAGCTGACTTTAATAAATGCCGTGAAAGTGAGGAGCGAGGTGCTGGACTTGGCGGATAAGAAACATTCGGAAAAACGCCAGAGAACACCGGCAGACCGGAGCAGGGTCTGCAACATCATGTGGCGTCTCCTGTCACCACAAACCAACAGCGAGGAGCCTAAAATCTATTTGGCCAGCATTCAAACACTTCACACTCCAGTACCATCAATCAGTTCGATTTGATTCGCCTCAACTATATCTTTGATCACAGCTACCAGACCAAAAGGAATATAATTCCTTCTGCCTGTTACATACATTTGCACGACTTTACTATACCCTTTTACTCTACGAGTAACGGGTATAATCATTAAATAGCCGCCGGTGCTCAATGATCGCGACAGTAAAACGGCCACAAACCAAATGCCCGCTCCCAGTTCAGTGGACAGCGAACTGCTGGCCTCCTATCAAGCGGAAAGTGCAGCCTCAATTGACCCCCTGAAGGTGACCGAGCAAAAGCCGATCGGGCAACGAGGATGTGCCCTACATCAATGCCAATTATATCAAGGTAAGAAATGGGCGAACCAAACTTCAACTTTATAAATCAATTCCATTTCTTAACGTTTCCCTGACAGGGCCCCGACTACGTGGCCAAGTGCTATGTGACCACCCAGGGACCGCTGCCTATTACCATTTTCGAGTTCAGCGGAGCCGCCAAGTCACACATGCTACAGCAGTACATCCAGAAGATCATCATGTTGACCTGACCAACTTTACGGAGGCAAATCGCCAGAAATGCGCGAATTACTTTCCAATCGAGATGAACGAAATCTTTGCCGTTAAGTGCCGCTGCTCAGGACTACATAGAACTGCATTTAATGCCATTGATTGTGCCAGACACAATTTTTAATGAAAATGTCGGAAGAGGCAACTACCAACGTTCACTGCGCTAATACTGCAGATTGTCAAAAGTCTTAATGATAAGAACAATTAATTAATTATAAATTTCATTTAATAATAAAAAGATATTAAAATAGCACATTAAATATGTTTTGTTATATTCATAGTCCTGCAAGGTGTTGTTGTTTATAAGTTCGCGGGCATATTTAACAGCGCCAGAGCAGCGCAAGGTTTCTTCGAAACGTTTATCGACAGAGTAAATTGTGTTATCGTGTTATTAACATAGACTTAACAAACTCTGTTAAGAATCTGCGGGATATCAACTTTTTCACAAGAAATTTTTTGGCGACCCGTGGATACCGCCGTTAAAAATAAAAAATTACGCTTGCACTGGGACTCGAACTCGTTTTGAGAGCTTAACAAAGACTGGGTTCTTTAGGGTCATTTCAAGTTATGCTGCACGAATCGACTGTGGCGGACAACTAAAAGACGACATGTCGTTAGTGTTCAATCACCGGAGGACCCGATTTCGAATCCCAGCAAAGTAAAGTTTTTATAAGCTAAATTTTTAAAATTTTCAGAAAGAAGAAAAACTAGTGAACAAATTAAACCACCACACCAGGCATTCCTCTTCTTTAGTTTTTACTTCTCTTTGTAAATATCTAATAATCAAATTTCTGAGGAAAAAAATAAAATGTATACAGTCTTTTGGCTAATATCAAGGTAAAAATTACCTATATCTTTAAGGTCATTAGCAATTTTAAAGTAAGGATCAGATGTCTTTTGCGCCATTTTGATGCAAAATCGCCTAAATTTTATGTTATTTTCAGCGGTCTTAGGCAATTTATATTTTTGGGCGTAGGAATGCGTTAACATTTCAGATGGCTACAAACATTATCCACAAACTATTTGAGTCACTAATTTAAATTAATTCATTATATACCATCCATTCATTCAGCACTAAGAAGTAAAGTGCACACGCCGTTGACAGTAATGAGCGCTCAATTTCCTTCTTTACGTAAATGCATTTGAATAGAGCATGGAATGAGGGTGGACGGCGGCTGGCCTTCGATTATGACTGGTCCCTTGATTTTTATTAAACGTCTTTCAATATTGTGTCTTCATCGTGCGTCCTCCGCTGCTTCGGACGTACAAGCTACGCATCATCCTGGGGTTTCATTCAAGCGCAAATAAATTGCAAAAATATGCAACGCACCAATTCGCTGGCCAAGGAATCAACGAGCGGATATTGTTTTTCGAAATCATTTCTCTGCCCAGCGAGCGCGGACTTTCTTTCCATTTTGGTCCTCTCTCGCTATTTCTTCCCCCCAAGCCCCCCCGCTGGACATTCTTTTTGCGTAATTTTTCGCCCAGTGCGCACACAAAGTGAAATTACCCATGAGGGCTTTGTTGGCGGACAGTGTCCGAAGGCAGCGCCAAGAAATGCATCAAACTGTTTGCTGAATATTCAAAACTGAAGAAGGCGGTGTGCTTTATGCTGTTACATACATACGCACAGAAACCACACCCATTTATCCGCCCATTGGACGCTAGAGAATTTCAATTAGTTTGAAAATTGCAATTCACGACATTTCACTGACTTCTAATTATGAAAAATTCCAACAAATCGAAATGCTGATACGGGGGACAGGGCGCCAGTGAATGGACTCCACTTGGTAATTTTAGCGCAATTTTAATCATCATCGTTTGCTAATCAGCAAGCACAAGTCAAAGCAGAATGCTAATCCAGCCCAGAAATTAGAAATTCTCCCGTTGTCCTCGATGTTTTTGCATCTTTGAAGCTATTACAGAAAGGTGAGTCAACGCTTTTGACTTTGTAAATGTGCCTCCAGCTGGCACGTCCCTTGCGTGAGGCTCCCCTCACCCATTGGGGTAAATCAAATTAAATGTGTCTACATCATATGGATTGTGTATATTTAGGACTCATTTTCAGCAATATTTCTGCATAAGATACACATTTCCTTTACACACAAAATGCCAATCCGTTTTACCCGCCTCCAGCACGTCTATTTTTATGGCACACACCCAATGCGAGGAGGGCTTTACCAAGAAGACATAAATCTTTATCGATGTGAGCTCAAATCCATATATATCGAAATTTCATTTTGGACTTGCTTTTGTGCTATTGCCCTGCACTTTTTGTGTCTGTGGCTCTCCGGCTGTGCTTTCTGCTAAAAACAAAGCATCCTGCGAGCTCTCGAATTGTTTTCGAATTCCTGACTCGGACACGAAAGACAACAATGCTGGTAAATTCCGCTCTCCTGCTCTCTCTCCGTCCGTGCCAGAAATGTGTTTTGGCAAGGCGTATAAATTAAATTTTATTTTTGTCGACGTGTGAAATTGGAAAAGACAGGCCTTTGACCAAGTCTCCCAAGCTCTGGGGTGCCCTTGGCGTTCACTCGCACCCTTAATTTTGCCGAATGTCCGTCAATAAATAGTACACTCATTTAGCTGCAGAGCATTATAAGCACTGCAAGTTTTACTAATTTTGCTATTGTGCTCCATTGGATACGCATCCAAGCATTGCAACTATGCACTCACAAGGTCCGTTTCGCATGTGAAGCCATTAAATTCGTACTCTATTGAATTGCTTTTATGGTAGTAGGCATTATTTTTGCTATTATTGGCTGAAAATTTTGCAAATCTTTGTAAATTTATTTCTAAAAGCAAAACTGAATTTTATTATTTCATTGGGCTATTTCATAGATTGAAGACAAAGAAATTTAGTTAACGCAGCTCCTAATAAGTTCATGCCATTTGCTCAAAAATAAAATGATATGCCTGAATAGTTTTAGTCAAACTAATTTTAATTGAACTCAGATTTGTTTCTTCCAACGATAAAAATTTATAATGGGTTTTTGCGACCTGTTTTTGATTTAGTCAAAGTTTTTGTTTGTGCTTGCTCAAAGGTCAGGATTGATTGTAATTTAATACAAATCAATACCATTTGAAACAGAGATAACTCACAACATTTCGGAATAGCAATTGGTTAGTCTGTACAGGCTGTTTCGGAATTAACCACAATTCACTCATCAGCAGACGTGGTTGCTTTTCACACTTCAAGTCCGAGTCAAAATAAAAATTTGAAATGAAAGATATTTAGATCTAGTTAACTACTCTAGCTTACAAAAATAACATAGTTATCTAACCCTTTTCTATTAGATTTTCAATTATTATAGTTTGGAATGCTGAGCTCGAAAATCGATTTCAAAAAAATTTTTTTTCTGAATCTTTTTATTCCCTGTTTCCATTAAAATTGGGTTAAAGTGATGGGATGAAGTTGTGCGACTGTATGTAATAAAGTATGCTACTGAAAACAAATTGAAAGGTGAATTTTTAATTTATTTTAATTTGGTCTTTCTAATCGATAATTTTTTCCATTCTGTAACTTGGTAACACAGTTAGTGACAGCTGTGCGCAATTTCACATCAAAATATTCATTAATGTTTGAGAGTGTTGAGATACTGTGATCAAATTGAAAGCTGAGATACAATATTTTTTAAGTTAGAACCTCTTGACTCAATATATACCTCAGTAAAATAAGTAAATGTGCATCTCAGATCTTTTTAAGAATATGTTATTATGACGGAATAGAATGCGTTTTAATTTAATTTAATTGTACTAATAAATATAAGACAAAAAAAGCCAATAACAACTCAATTTGGTTAAGATTCAAAATATATTAGCTTAAATAAAAGAAGTTCAAATGAAATAAGTATATCTACATTTTTAATTTGTCTGCTTTATTATTCTTATGATCCAAGTGTATTTGATTATAATTTAGTAGTAAGTAATGTAATCTGTGAAAAAAATCAATCTAAAATCTAGATTGAAAATCTCGTTTTCGAGAACCTTTCAATCTTATAAAAACAAGATTGAAAAGCCTTGAAATGAGATTAGAAATCTTAAAAACAAGATTTATCATCTCGCAACTTATTAAACATCCTACAGTTTTCTGTAAATCTTAAATAGAAAATTTGTTCGAACCACGAACTCTTCATTCAACAACAAATTGGCACGGCCGATTAGTCGATTTTGCCGTAGGGGGTCAATTGTTAAGCGCAGCCGGTTGCATGAAGAGCACTCAGAATGCGAAAATCTCTGCTTTTATACTGCAACTGGTTGGATCTAACAGTTGACGCTCGGTGGTAAAGCAGTTGTCATAGTGTTTCAGTGCGCAGAAGGTACTGAGCTCAAGTCCAAGTACCGGCGGATTAATAATTTACAATTTATATAAGTTTTTCAGAAAGAAGAAAATTTTAATTGCTAAAACAACTTACACAACTAAATAAACCAACCAATCACACCACCCTTTTTCCCACCCATCACCTAAAAATAATAAATGCTTAATTTATTTTTGTCTTTTTTTTCATATTTAACGTATAAACAGGGCTTAGTCCCGAAACGAATTTCGGTTCCGGTACCGGTTCCGGTACGTCCCGAAATGAATGTTTCGGTTAAAGGTTCTATTTCGGTTTTCAATTAATTTCGGTTTTCGGTTTCGATACGGTACCCACGTTTTTATTTTGGTATACCGGTACGTACCGGCACGTCCACGTCTTATATAACTAATATAGCATTCTTGTGATTTGCTCGCGGTAACATAACTGCACTCAATTTGGTTGAGTCCATATAGCTTCTTAGCAGATTCATTATAAATTTATCGCCAAAGATCCTGCGTAGCTGGAACAGAAAGCACGACTTGTGAAATCTCATACAGTTCTGGGAACTGTGTGGAGGATTCTGACCACCAGTTAAGAATGTTTTCATGCTTTTAAATACGCTTAAGTGCGAGAAAAGTCTTAATGGAATCCAGTAACTGTACACCAAAAACAAGATTTTCGGTTGAAGTTTAGTTGTGGCCACCTCCGCTGGTTCTAATATGCGTACAATTTCGTGAGCTGAGTCCCACACTTTCCGGTGCAGAAAAAATTCATAATCTGCAGCCGCAAAACTGCAGCAAATGTTGAAGATTTCTTCCGCCAGCAAATATTTTAGCATCTTGTATGTAGAGCTCCAACTTGTGACCACATCAACAATGCGCTCTGGAAAGGTAAAAAAACCGAAACGGTACCGGTACCAACGTTTCGGTTTCGTTCCGGTGCTATCGGTTCCATTAATAACGGTAAACGGTTTACTGTTGTCAAGAAAAAAATTGAATCGGTTCCGGCTCCGGTACTTGATTTGAAACGGTTTATTTCGGTTAACGGTTCCGGTACCGGTTCCGGACTTAAGCCCCGCGTATAAACGATCTTAATTCAATATTGTTGGATTGAGATTTCAATTGACAATATAATCACTAGAGATTTTGGTATAAACGTTTGCATTTCCAATTTCAATTGCACAACTTTATATGTTAAGTGAAAAGTATATCTTCGGTTGCTAGATCAGATGGTGAATTTGAGCACTACTTGGCTTTGAACAGTCGGCTTCAATTCGCTTTACTTTCGACATCTGATCTAGAAACCGAGCTGTTTTGTGCCACTTCACATATTAATTCAAGCAGTTTCAATTTGAAATACAATCGTTACGATTATACGAAAATCACTAGTGATTTCTGTGTCACCCCCGATTATTTCTAAAGTAATAATTCTAAAATTTAGAAAAATCAATCCCAAAGAGCTCTACGATGTTTCAATCGAAGATATGTATACCATTTTAAGTATATGTGTTCGAAATGACAACTTTTTGTACAGCCCATCAGTATGCTATGAATATTGTTGAAATTTACAATTAGAATTCAATACAAATAACTAACCTTCTGCACTGTTATGCATTTCAGTAGACAATTTTGTCATTTCCAACACATGTATTCAAAATGGTA
Organism: Lordiphosa magnipectinata; assembly: GCA_037044535.1. Classification (NCBI taxonomy): domain Eukaryota; kingdom Metazoa; phylum Arthropoda; class Insecta; order Diptera; family Drosophilidae; genus Lordiphosa; species Lordiphosa magnipectinata. The sequence continues at coordinate 9,260 of JBAMBO010003523.1, forward strand.
TATCTTCGCTTAAAAATATCGTAGAATGGTTTGGGATAAGTTTATTAAAGCTACACAATGATTTGTTAAAAGGTTCGATCACACATATGAGGTTCTCACAAAACGCGTTAAAAAAGGATCAAAATAGTTTAAATACACAAAACTCCTTACGCAATGAACCAGATTCACGCTTAGCATGATTTATCTTCCTAGATATTGCGTTTTACCTCTGGTGTTTGACCTTTACTATTTGGTTGGTTTAATAATGATCTTCCTAAGGTTGTTAAGTCAGCACAAATCTTTATGTTTGCACATGATGTTAAACTGTCTATGGCGCTATATTCTCCAGTTTCGTATGTCTTCAACTTGACCTTGATTATCTTCGTTCTTGGTGCAACGTTAATATGCTCTATCTCAATCATGATAAATGTAAGTTCATGTCCTTTTTCCACACTAAGCCTGCTCTTAATACGTAATTTATTGATCAATGAGCTCTGGACCGTAATACCTAAGTTCAGGATCTGGGTGTATTATTTGATCACAAACACGTTGGAGGATTTGTATGGGAGGTAGGTGGAGACGTGGTCCAATCGAGACATAATTTTATTCGAAATTTATATATGACCTATCAAAAATATAAGTGCTTAATTGCAATGCTGTGCAAATTCAATAAACCAAAGTCTGTCGGGCTATCTCGGGTTCCCTTTACTAGCTTAAATTAATGTGGTCCAAAAAATCGACCATCAAACCGGCCAAACGGCCAAACCGGCCAATGTGCGGCGTAGAAAAAATCATTAGGTCCTTAATCAGGGCTGTACGGCCGATGATCCATCAATTCGACCTTTAGGTCGCTTGGGTGACGTGATAGTTGAGAGCTCGCATTGTCATGATGGAGAATGATTCGTCTTTGGCGGTTGGTTTTGCGTTTTTCTCCGAAGACTTCCGTCTGTTCCACTCAGAGTTGACCGTCCTACGTTGATGAAGCAGAACAGTGGCCACTCGACCGAAGAAACAGGCTACCATTTGCTTCTTTGAACACCCACACGGTCGATTGCTGTTTAGTTTCGGGCTCATACCCATATATCCTTGATTTGAGCGATTGTCAAATTATGCGAAATCCAACGCGAACACACTTTTTTTGCGCAAGGTGTTCATGCCAAATCTTATATATGATGGTTGAACTAATGCTTAGGGTTGAATCAATCTCACGGTATGTCACATAACGATCTTGCATTATAAGTTCACGCACAGCATCGAAGTTTTTTAACACAACAACCGATTTTGGACGATCTTTGAGGAATTCGTCGCTGAGCGAACTACGACCAGCGAAATACAGAGATTTTTGATGGTGCTTTATCGCCATACAAAGAACTGAGTTCATCGACACACTCTTGTTGAGTATCCACGTCGAAAGATGTGCAAAATAATCCAACGAAAACCTTCTATTAAAATTTCCATTTTAAAGCCAAATTGATTTTTTTAACTCACTGTAAACAACAGAAATAGCGCTAGTTCATCAAAACGCTGTGACACCGTTGTGACATGCAAAAAAATATGGTTACACCAATGAAAGCTGCGCTGCAGCTTGACTGGTAGCGACTTTTGAGTGAGAAAAAACTCTCTCAGCTTCCATTTAGAGAGATTTTCGAAGCTGCGGCCAGTGTTAATAGAGGGCAAACACTCGAGTTGCGTGGACCCAACACTTTGCTTAGCTGAAACATAAGCGCCCACCCATTTTACCTTACAGTACATCATTGTCCAGTCTGCCAAATTCCCATTTTCCCTCCCAAAACCATTACAATTTGGTCTGTAATGCTCAGCTGGTTTCCTTTACAATAATTTATATAACAAATTATCCACTCAAAGCTAATCATATAATTTTGTTTTATAATTTGATACCAATTAGCCTTTTTATTTGCATCCGTTTTGAATTGTTTCGTTTGGCTTTGTACCGCCATTAGCCAGTTGTCCAGTTTGTTTGTGTTTTCATCCAGTGCATCATAATGCAATTAGACCTAATTGCAGCTAATGAGCATTTGAAACTCAAAGCGCGGAGCTGCCCCACGAATGGGAAACATGAATGGAGAATGGCATGGGCTAATTCGCAGTGCAGCAAAGCCAAGTTGTTTCGTGGATTAGCACTGGAATGTTTGGAGTTGGCCGCCTGTTTAATAAAACCCACGGATGTCGAGCGAAATGCCGTTAACTACTAAATTAAGCCAACTGCACAGCTGCAGCTGACGTGTGGCCACTGACTCCAGGAAAGAATCAAATCACTTTATCCAATGAATGCGACCTCATTGGATTTAATACGTGCTCGGCGCTTCCTCCTTCTTTTTTTTGTTAACCACCACCTGAGTGCCTACGGGTAGAGACCCACCAAATCGCTTGCTTCTTCATCTGTTTATTATGCAGGAGCAGACACGAGTTCATTTAGCAATTGGCGCTGATTCCTCCTATTCGCCTCGCAACATGCTTCTTCACGTCCACATTGGCTGCAGTTCCGCTCCCCACATTCCGGAAGTTCTATTAATAGAGCAACCTAATTAGTTTGTTACGCTCTTTGCTGCTGGCACTTACTGCTTAGTTGTAGTCCTGTGACTGGGTGGGCCACGCCTACGGCCGTACCCTTGCCCCTGCAGTGCTTCAATGGTACAAGTGTGCGTGTTGCGTTTGGCTTTGATTGTGGCGCTGATGAGCATCAATGGCCATGAACCAAATGAGCAAGAAGACGCCCCATATGTGCACAGAAGCTACACAAATATGCGCATATTCATGCCCATAAATAGGAGTAGATTTGTATGCATGTGTGTGTTTGTTTGCATTCGGGACATGAATGAACGTTTCCGTGGCCAAATGGGGGGCGTCAGCAAAATAAATTATGGCCGTCTGGCTGTTCATGTCCTCGCCCAGGAGGCCGCATGAGATCCTAGACTAATATAACTGCCAAAAGCTAATCGCTGCATTGACGATGAAATTGACTTATCACTAAATACCGTTATGGTTAATTCATACTCAATCGATTTGCCAATCACTTTCGAAATGGAAATCATGAAATTTGGTAAGCAAACAAAAATTCAACGAAAATGTCAAAGTTTAGCGGAATATTTTGGCCAGCTCTTTATGATAGCGGAAATCATGTACTACTGCTAGTGAGGGACACAAATTAACAATGGACGCCATCACCTGCCAGAGTAGACAACTGTTTTCCACTCTTAGCCACAAGCCGAGTGCTTGTCGAAGTTATGCCTCACTTCATGAGAAAGAAGAAAATGTAATTCAATGGGTTTTTTCGTCTATCTATACATATAATATTTAAACTGACTGACTGACTGATTACTAAACATCGGATTTTATGCATTTTCTTAAATGAAGGTTGATTGCGGTGAAAGTTTGGATCTATACTAATTTAATAACCCACTTTCCATTGAAACCTGCATATTCAATATATGCAAAATATGCAAAACATGCAATAAATATGCAAAATATGTAATTGTAGAAAATATGTATAAAAATGGCGAAATTTACAATCATTATCATTCTTGATTCTAGATTATTATAAAGAATATATAGATGGCATATTTAGACGGTTAAATGGAAGTTGTAGACCGAGCAAATGAAAGGTGTACCTTGAAAGTTCTAAAATATTGGGAAATTTCTAAATAGTTCATTAATTTCAGATTTTTATGAAGATTTTATGGACGGCCAGAGGAGAAAAACTCAGCCAAAAAGTGTTTTGACTGGAGTGAAGTAAGACGGCCGAAATTAAACCCCAAACAAACAAACAAATACACAACGAAAACGGCCCAGCAACACATCAACGGCCAGAAGTAGTGTAAAATTTTTTACACTACTGCTAGAGTACACTGTTAAATAAAGGAGATATGGAACAAATGGTCAAAAAAATCGCGAAGTTTCAAAAATTCTTATTTGAGTTTAGATTATCGTAAAGAATACCCTTCCGGCGGGTAAATAGGAGGAGTAGATGAAGTGGTCAAGAAAATCGCGAAATTTACAAAATTTTCAAAGGACCTAAGATAACAATGAAGGTTCGATAGATGGCAATTAAAGACGCGTATATAAGAGGCATAGACCAAAAACAGCTAAATTTCTCAAATTTTCATTTAAGTATTTACCAAAGGCCTGCGCGTTGGTAAATAAGAGGCGTGGATTGAACAGGACAAAATTTCCCAATTTTTCGTATGGCCTATTATATTATTATGAATGTTTTATGGATGGCACTATAGACGGGTGTAGATGTAGGAGGTGCAGATCGAACAGTTAAAAGAATCGTGAAATTTGCCAATTTTTCATATGACCAAAGATTATTATAAAGACTTAATAGATGACAATAGTAGACGGGTAAATATAGGATGTGTAGACCGAACTGAACAAAAAATCGCGAACTTTTCAAAATTATTATTTGAGTTTAGATTTTTCGCGAAATTTGCAAAATTGTATGAGTTTTGGGAATCATTAAGATGCGATGGCAATTGTGGACGCGTAAATGGTTAACTCCAACCGTCCAAAAAGTTGAGAAATTTACAAAACTTTTGCATGAGTTAGATTATAATGTAGGCAGGTAAATTGACGGGTCAAGATCAAACGGTCCAAAATTCCTGATATATGGGTCATTCTTTTATAAACCGAACAGTTAAAAAACTCACCATTTTTGATTTCAATAAAAAAAAATCCGAAATTAGATCTCGATGGCAGCTATATGATATAGACGTACGATCTGCCTGAAGCTAACATTTTTTAAAAGGTTGATAAATATAAAGCTGAATTCACAAGTTTCAGTCACATAGCTTTGAAACTAACATCTTGGCAAAGCTTTATTTAAGGGCATATTTTTATTTGTTTATAACTTCAAAAATTAATATCTTTTAAACTATAAAAGTCTCCATCTTTTTGAAAGCACCGTAATTTAAGTTATGTGTAGGGCAATAAGTTGTATATCCTTAGAAGCTATATCATGGTGGTTAACACTGAAAAAAAATTATATATAAAATTTAGCAACAATTACTTAATGTTATTATATAATTCAAAAAGTTATTAAATCATTATTTTAGTAGATACATTAAAATACTATTCAGCAATATCAACACAAGACCTGTCCGATAAACCAAACCTGAGAAATCCGGTTTTTAAAAAACCTGTTTTTTCTATTTTTCCGTTTTAGACGATTTTTGAAATTGTTTATGAAATTAACCAAAATTAACCTTAGCAAAACCGCAAATTACGTTTTGGTGGGCGTGTCGAGATCTAATTTCGTTTTTTTTTTATTCAAATTAAAAATGGTGCGTTTTTTAACTGTTCGGCTTATAAAAGAATGACCCATTTTCAAAAATTTATGATTAGTTCAGATTATCCTGAAGATTTAATAATTGGAAATTAAAGACGGGTAAATAGGAGGTGTTAATCAATCTGCTTAAAGAAATTTTAACAAATGCGAAATTCTTATATGAGTTTAGATTGAGACGGAGACGGGTATATCGACGGGTAAATAGGAGGTGAAGATCATACGATAAAATTGAAAACAAATAAGTTTTTCTCACTAAGACTGATTTTCCGACCGATCGGTTCTATGGCAGCCTTAAGATATAGTCATCCGATTTGGACTAAATTTTGCGAATCTATTTGAAAACATATAATAAAAGTAATCAGCGAGTTTAAGGACACGAACATTTAAAAAAAAAATAAATACTAAGACAAATTTTCGACCGATGAGTTCCATGACAACATATGGTCCTTAAAGCCTGGGAACAGGACCAGTTAATAATGAAACTAGAGGCATCATACCCAGTTTTTCTTGATCACGTCAAGTTCGCGGTTATTGGGAACATTTATAGTAGCAACACACAGCTACAACATCTGATGCTGGTTAAAAAAAGATGACAGCTAAAGATGAAGGGAGTTACCACAATTGTTATACCAAATTACCACCTCCAATGGACAAGCGGTGGACGCACTCCATATTAAAAAACAAGAAAGAAAGTCGGTAAAGCCCGACTATAACATACTCTGTACCCTTAACGTCGCTGCTCGCATTTGCTCACGAGTTATACGCGCTCATCTCTAAGTTTCACTCTCTCTCTCTCTCACTAAGATTGCCGTTCAATAGAATGCTGTGGTGATGGGTGGGGGGTGTTTACTGGCCGTTTTTTGCTCATAACTTGAGTATCGTTCATCCGATCTGTATCATTCCTTCAGCAAATCGATAAATAATTTTGTTTTCAAGGTATCTCTAGAAAGTACGAACGATCTATCTTCAAAACTGTAGGAGATATGACGTTTTTTCCAAATTGCGGGGGCGGGAGGGGGCGTGGCAAAAATTGAAAATAAACTTGATCTGCCTGCATGTATAAGAAATATATGTCCCATACATGTCAAACCTCTATCTCTTACCATCTCTGAGATCTCTTCGTTCATACGGACGGACGGACAGACGGACGGACGGACGGACGGACAGACGGACATGGCTATATCGAATCGGCTGTTGATGCTGATCAAGAATATATATACTTTATAGGGTCGGAAACGATTCCTTCTCCCTGTTACATACTTTTGCACAAACTTAATATACTCTATGTATGTACCTTCGGTACAGAGTATAAATAGTGGCGTAAAACTTTCCGCTACTGAATTTAGTTTCTGTATTCTGCCACCAATTTGCGCTGCCTCTCAATTTTGGTGGTGCTAAACGATAGTGCCCAAAAAGTTACTATAGTGCCCAATAGAATACTTTACAGAGTCAGTAGGAAAACACAGTGGTTAGAGCGAGACGGACATATTCCCAAATGTATCCAGAGAGCGTAAGTGAGAGCGAACAGCTGACGAAATGTATCTCGAGAGTGTAAATGAGAGCGAACAGCTGACTGAGGCAGCGAAAATTTTATCTCTAAAACTCATTGCTCCATGATTCTGAGACGCGCTAAATAAATAGACGATTGACCTATCGATTGTTGACGTATCGATAGCGGTGTGGGTCGTGAGTGGATTGAATGAACAGCTGATGCCCTTACGAAAATATGAGCAGCTCATTATTTAGATGTCAAAATTGACAATGCAGGGGAAACATGGACCCAAAAGGAAACGCAACGAGAGCAAAGGGCCACAAATCCGCACTGGAGAGCCATACCCCTTAAATCGTCTCCTATGCCAACGGACGCAATCGTCCGCACTCGGTGGATGCCAAACAAACAGGTGGTGACATCCCAACCCGGTCATCAAGTTTACCACCACCACAGCGAAATCTGTCTCGGCCACAGCTCCTACTCGGTGGAGTTCAAAAATGAACAATATGCGGACCAGCTAAAAATAGAGTTGGATAGCGATGCGACTGCTGTGGGCAGAATTGCCAGCGTGGCTGTCAAACGTGAACGCCAGGAGGAGGATTTTGAATTTACGGTAAATAAAACAATAATTTTGTATGAAAACTAAAAAGATATTTTCCAATCTTTAGCATTGCGTTTCACTTGAGAGCCAAAATGATGGCACAGCCCAAATCTATGATTTGCAGATACTCCGAGTAGCCGTCCTGGAGACGATAGCAGCATTCCTACAAAGAAATGCATATTCAACCAACTTTGAATCAAGCATCAGAAGTGCTACTACCCACCCCCATGTTGTCGCATATCTGGGCATTCGTCAGGACCGCATGAAGCACTATGCACTCCACAAACTGCTTCAGCTGACCCACACTGTTGGCCGATGAGCCAATCTCTTGTACAAACTTCTCCAAACGATTACTGTTGGCCGAAAGGCAGACTTCCAAATAATCCTTCAAGTAATAGTCCGGTATTATGCCCGACATCTCAAACAGATAAGCCTTGTTGACGGCATGCTCGACCCCCTTAAGACGATAGCGGGACGCATATCATCTCCCAATATCTGTCAAATTGACTTGTAGGCCTCCTCCTCGATCTGCACCTGCTCCAAGTGTGTCTCAAAAGGGCAATAATTTGATCCTCGCCCAACGCCTTGAACCGGAATTTGATGCCGCTACCGCAATCAATATACATGTCTGTGTTCCTGTTGCGCAGTTTAATTAAACTATTTTTGTCAAAACAAATACACTTTCATTTTTTGTTTTTGTAAACAAAACAAAACAGTTGAACATCAGTCGCAAAGGAATAACAGTTTCGTTTTCAATTGTTCTCACGACATTTCTGCTCTAATGATCAACAAACGCGGGCGTGCACTGCAAGTAGTACCAACAACAACAACAACTACATATGCAGTTCTTTGTGGGTGATTGCGCGGGTGGGTGTTTGTACAGCTTGGTGCGTGTGCGTGCCGGGACTTCATCAATACAATTTAACTCGCACTAAAATCTTCCGTACCGAAAATCACATCAAAAAATTGCAAGAACATTCAATTTTGTTTTATGAAAGCGTAAAATATAAATATATTTAAGAAAAAGCTGGAAATACAGGAAATACATACAGCAGGAAAATCGTACTGGGCGTATAAACGGGGATACTATTATTTTTCTCCTTCTTCCTTTTCATTCTATATAGATGGACATGTGATATACAACATGACAGTCATGCCAATTTAGCTATGTGTTTCCTCCACCAGATATAATGGCTATTTGGTAATGTCGAAAGCCTTAAACTATTCAGTAAACACATGTCAGAGGATGCAATTCTAGCTAATTATTTGACATAGCATTTTTAACTGCCGATTTAGCCGCTTTTACACTTCAGTAATTGGCAACATGAGATATGGAGCGCCAAAAAATAACAATCTCCTTTTTATACCCTTGTAGAAGGTATATTAAAATTGTCGAGATGTTTGTAACGCATAGAAGGAAGCATCTCCGACCACAAAAAGTATATATATTCTTGATCAGCATGACGAGCTGAGTTGATATAGCCATGTCCGTCTGTCCGTCCGTCTGTTTCTATGCTATCTCCTACGTCAGTTTTAAAGCTATCTTAACCAAACTTTGCACGAAGTCTTTTGGTACAAATACGCTGCACATTTGTCGGAACCGGCCAGATCGGATGACTATAGCATATAGCTGCCATAGGAACCATCGGTCGAAAATGTTGTTTTAGTGATAAAAACTTGATTGTTTTCAATGCAAACGGCCCCAAACCTCGTATTTATAAGTTTTCTATGCTTTCACATAATTCCACCAAGTTTAATAGAACAACTATATAGTATAGCTGGCATAGCAATTTGGTGTAGAAAATGTATATAGGAGGCCTTGTCAAAAATGTGTACATTTGGCGGAATGTACATATTTGTGTCAATGGAATCAGGCTACTAATTTATATAAATCATACAAGCGACAAGGGTATAAAAACATCGGTCGAGCCGAAGTTAGCTTTCCTCTATTATTTTGTTTTGATCTCTAGCTCGTATTCATTGGTTCAACTAGACGGGACATATTTGTAAATATTTGTAATCAAAAAATATTGTCTCTTTAAATATCGGGTAAGACTTAGGATGCTAAACGTATATCCAAGCAGTGCTGATGCTGCTGTGAAATTCCCAATCCTCATATATTCTCTAGAATTGGGCGCTGGACGAAAATATCGCTAGACCCGCTATTCACTATATAGGGTTGCGGGAGACGTATGTATATTTTTAGCATCCATTTGACAGGAAGGGATTAATATATAATTCTGGAATGTCCGAGCACCTAGAAAATTTGATTGGGTCCTTTAGGACAGGATAGAATAGAATTTACCTATGTGAACTTACCACTGCACTTACCATGGAAAATTTTGATTTATTTTTATCAGCTTTGAATACGAAACTGTCTACAAGATAAAATAAAGCCAATCATTTCTACAATTCCTTAAAATCTTGGACGCGGACGAAGTCGCTGCGTATTCAGCTAGTTTAGTATAAATAAAAAATGTCCAATACAAATAGTCAAACTGTTTTCATATTTTTTCTTTCACCTTTAAGCTGGTTGAAAAATATTCAGAATACTACTTAGCTTAAAGGTTTTGTTTGTTTTGAAATATTGACGCTTATTCGGAAATGGCCTTTGAAATATGGAACATACCCAATTTGAAAAGTCGTGTCGGACTTTTTCAATAGATGGTGTTCGTCTCAATTTAAAAATGGTGATGGTGCCTTAGAGGCGAGCATCTATGTAGGTATCGTCTAAGAGCTTAAAGTCTAAGTTAAAGTTGATAAAAAGACATAACAGCCATTTAAGCATGGAAAGCAAAGGTGAGGATTTTTGCATATTTTGCTATTTTTCGCACTGGCCGGCTATTGGAGGCTGATGACAATCAAATAATGGAATGGTTAATGAAAACAGCCTCCTTTAACACGAGAGATTGCTGAGAAGCTTAACATATCACATAAAACAGTAGAAATCCACCACCAAAATAACGAGATATGAGCCAGCTCTGTTCACACCAAAGGCACATTAAAGGCCGAGTTTTGCCAGTAAGTACCCTTTACTAGTCCGATAGAGCTTTACAAAACATCGATGTATTTACCAATGTATCGATGTTTTGAAACCTAAACCATATTGGAAGTTGTCTATAAATGGATATTAATTAGGGATGTCCTGGAAATCTCTAGAGATTTTATTACTTGGACTACTTAATTTGTGAACTGAAAATAATAAGACCGGCTACTAGATCATATGGAAGGGAAACCGTAAGCATTAAATTTCCTTGGCTTTGAGCAGGCGGTTTCAAATCTCTCAACTTTCGTCATCTAATCTAGTAGCCCGGCATATTTGTGCCCCTTTACATATAAAGTCAAACAGCTATAATATAAAATGCTAACGTTTATACGGAAACCTCTAGAGATTTCTGGGACACACCCGAATATATATTTTGTTTCCCGAACAACGAAGAAGCTTTAAAAAAGAATATCTGTGTGTGCCAGCTACGTCTCTGACCGCAGATACTCTTTAAAATCCACTGTAGTGAATAAGCTGTTGTTCGTAAACAAAAACATATCAATATAATTGGATCTCTGTAGAAATACGAATACTATTTTGATAATTAACTTATGCCAAGTAGTAGCAATTGTTTTGGTACACGGTTTTTTGGTCATAAATTGAAAACGAATAAATATATTTCAAAACATTTTTCGCAATCGCAGAACAACTTATTTGAAATGGCCGCCTTGTGCCTTCCAGCAACGCGGAAGTCTCTCTGGCCACTTATCGATCGCAGTGCGTACCTCATGCGTTGAGAAATTTTCCACTGCTCGGACAAGGGCGCGCTTCAAAGACTCAATACTTGGGTGTCAAGTAGAGCAAGCCATAGTCCAATGGATTCAGGTCTGTGCTACCAGCAGGCCAATCATTTGTAGAAGTGAAGTTCGGTACATGGTTTTTTAGCCATGTTTGAGTCGTTTATGACTTGTGAGCTGGAGCGGAGTCTTGTTGGAAAGTCCCCACGGCTTGTTTGCAAATAACTACGTGTTGAAAGGCTTCACAACCTTTTCCAAATCGTCGGATTGATACACTTTCGCTGAAGTTTTAACTCTTTTTTCACAAAAATTGAGCTTGGTGATCTCATCATAACCTCCACAAAAAAACATTACGGATGGTGACCTCACTGATCTCTCGAAATGATCGAGAAATCATATCAATACGATATTTTCGAACACAATAAAAAATTTTAAAAAACTGTTCCGAGGCGGGATTGAGCCCACGCCTCCCGCACAGCAGGCTCAAACATTACCCGCTGCACCACACCCGGCTACACTATCTTACTCTGTCACAGTTAATATAAGTATGCTCTCGCTTTCCGTTTTTCGAATTCCGAATGCGAATGAAAAAAATTATATTTTCAAAATTTCATTTTATCCTGCGAATATCAATATAAGCTTGAACTTTTTTTCTCTGTGTGGTATTACTTTGAAAATAATGATGTTTTTCAAAACATCAGAAACATCGATGTTTTTTTCATAACATCGGAAACATCGATTTTTGCCCTGTTCTACAGTCCGATTGGAGGAAATGAGGACGATACCTTTGCAGTAACTTTTCTTTTAATAGTACTATAGGTTGACATAAGAAACAACAACATCTTCAGAAACTGCAATTGAGTGGATGATGAGGAGGTATACATCACCTCTTCTGTCATTGTCTAGCGCTCAATTCAAAAAGACACGCATTTTGGATGTCACATATTTATGTCGAAAACGGATAGATAAATTGATTGATTGCCCTATGTAGAGAAGTAAGAAATTAACCTTAATTGCATTGATAAGTTCATTATATTAAAAATCAAACACATTTTGCACGAGCGAATGATTGGTTTTTTTGCTTTTTTTAATGACATATAGTTGTTGCGGCCACAGAATTCAGAAATATGAGTACTTTCATAATTGCGTATTTCATCCAATCAGTGTGCCCTTGATTACAATTCTGATTAAAAACCCACACACAGAATCTGCGGTCTAGTTATGCACCGCAGGGCCATAAAATCAACGGCAAATAAATAAATTAGATCGAATACAAAATACAGCTCCACCTAAGCGCCTCCTCCCGTGGGCCAAATCGTGCAGGAAAATGACATTCGACATGGATGGAAAGCCACGTCAGCAGGTTGCAACTGCTGCAAAGAACGACTGTCAATCGTGAAGCAAGCGAGTAGCAGTTTTTGTGGCCGGTTAATGTCCAACTGCCGGTGGCAATTGGTAGCCGCTTGTTCAATCGCGTTGGGTGAGGCGAGGGGTGAACTGGGCTTATGGTTATGCCCATCATTATGTTGATGGTTACGGTTATGAGGCACTCGTTTACCGACAGGATGAGATGCCATATTATTCCATTTTACTTTAATGGAAATTTGAACGGCTCAAGGCCATTGATAACTATCGGTGGCTCCAGCTAAAGAGCTGTAGTGTCAATGCGTCCGCCTTATGGATGTCACACGGGATTAGATCCTGCGTTAGAGCTGACATTTTTTTTATTTTTGACATTGGCCCGAAATTCTGACACATTTTCAGATGCTTCGGTACATATATCAGCAGCTCAAGGGAAATCGAAGAAATTGACAGGTTTTAAATTAATAGCACACTTCAACTTGCCGAAGGGTTCCGATTAAATAAACGTGACTAACGGCCGGAAGTAGCCCGCCCCCCACCAGTTTAAGGCCTGTCTGACTGCCTGTCCTTCCACCTGCCCGCCTGACACTGACGCTGACTCGTTGACTGACACACAACGCGAGCAACTGTCAGAGTTCGCAAATTCATTCCAGATGTAAACATTCCCATAGGAAGCCATTTCACACAAATTTCGCGTCTGTTTACCCAAATGCAGCAACTGTTGCTGACGTGAGTCGAAGGTTGGATTGTGGCTGTCGGGGAGGGAGAGGGTAGATGGGCATGGCTTGTTTGGCAGTTCAATGTTCGTTGGTAACATATTTGCGCTCTAACTGCCATACGAGCAGGTGCTGCCCAACTTTTGACTTTTATGCTACGGTTGAGTTTTGGCAATTCGGAAATTGGATACTCTTCACTTCAATTAATTTATCAAATCTGAAGCTCTGATCTGGAAATATTCAGGCCTGTTCCCAATTCCGAAAACGAGTGGACTTGTCACACATCGAGCTGAATGCTGTTCTGAATTCCGCAAATCTACAGATTAATCGTTTTTAAAAGATGTGCCAAAGAGTCGGCGGAATAAAAAATAATTAATATTTTAGATATTAGAATAAATGTCTAAGGGCCGTTGTCTCATGTTGGTGTTTTTGCAAATCTAGGTGGATTTGCTGCATTTGCTTTGCTCATGCTCAATGCTAACCATCTAGATGAGTTTCGTCATAGAAGAACTAACATAGAAGCACAATCTGCTGCGTCAACAACTTTTCACTCAGATACTTGTCAGCTGGTCGCTGTCATTTTGGCACTTTGAGTTATTTTTTGACTCTCTGAGTTTTTTTTTAACTATGTCCCTCTCCCTCTAACCACAGTGTTTTCCTACGTCGACAATAGTTTTGAGTTCCTGATTTTGTTGACTCTATGAAGTATCTCGACCATTTACTTGAATTTACTACGACCAATTTACTTGAATTTACCTCAATGGTTAACGATGGATTCCTTTTAAAAAATCAAACTGATGTCATCTACACCGACTTCAGTAAAGCATTTGATTCTGTGAACCACGATATTCTCCTCTTTAAGCTTGATCGTTTAGGATTTCCTTCCTCTTTTCTGCTTTGGATTTCGTCCTATTTAAAAGATAGAACTCAAATAGTTCTGCTTCGCTCTAATACTTCAAAGCCTGTCTTTGTCACTTCTGGTGTGCCACAAGGCAGCCACCTCGGCCCTTTGTTTTTTACTCTTTTTATTAATGATCTCCCCACAATATTGTCTTACTCTCGGATACTTATGTACGCCGATGATGTGAAACTTATTTTATCTTTCAACGACCCGACGCATTCCATCAGACTGCAAGATGATCTAAACTCCTTGCAGTCCTGGTGCTTGATTAATCAATTACACCTTAATTGCTCCAAGTGCATGTTTATGACTTTCCATCGTTGCAAACCTTCGCTGGCTACCTATACGATTGGCAATGAACCCTTGGAACGAATATCTACAGTCGTTGATCTTGGAGTTCTTTTTGACCCAAAATTGAGTTTTAATCCTCACATCTCCTCTATTGTAAATAGGGCGAAAGGTGTACTTGGATTCATTAAACGTTGGTCGAAGGAATTTAATGATCCATATACCACAAAGCTTCTGTATACTGCTCTAGTTCGCCCTGTACTTGAATACTGCTCGTCCGTCTGGTGTCCGCAATATAAAAAGTATATCGATCGAATTGAATCAGTTCAAAAGCAATTCTTGCTTTTTGCCCTACGTGGTCTAAATTGGGACCCTAACCTTCGTTTACCAACGTACTCCAGCAGACTTTTGCTTATTGACCTTCCTTCGTTAGCTAACCGTAGAACAGTCTTAGGTGTTTCTTTTCTTCATAAGCTAATTATCGGTGATGTAGACTCTTCTGATCTTTTAGGTCGCCTTAACTTTTCCGTTCCTTCTAGGCCAACTAGAAACTATTTTCCTTTTATCTTGTCTAGATGCACAACTGATTATGCCCAGCATAATCGATTTCGGGTTTTATGTAAGAATTACAATGATCTCAATCACCTGCTCTCAACAGAGCTCTCTCTCTTCTCTCTAAAAACGTCTCTCTATAATTATCTCCGGGGAATCTCTGACCACTCCCAGCTGTGAGTAGGGGCATAGCTTGCCGGACTGGCTAAAAAATCCTCCCCCACCGGGTCAGAGATTTTCCGGTTATTTAGTTTTAAGTTTTACGTATACATTTTTTATTTTTAAAGTTTTCTTTTAGATAGTTTTCTCTCTCTCTCTCTATCTCTGTTTTAGTTTAATTTATTATACTATCTTATTTTTTCCTTTGCTCCTACATAACTATAGGTTTTGGTTTTTTCTCTCTCTCCCTTTTCTCGATCTCTATATTATTAAAGTTTTTGTTAGCTCTAATAACGTCTCTGACTACAATCGGCTGTGAATAGGGGCATAGCTGGCCGGACGGGCAAATAAAATACCCCCACCGTGTCGGAGTCGTTATTAGTTTATTTTGTAATTTTATTAGATTTTCTTTGATAGGCTTCCTTAGCTCATAAAATTTTTTTGTAACGTATTTATACTTTCGTTGACAGCATTTGTTTGTCGACTCTAAATAAATAAAAATAAATAAAAAAAATAAAAATCTCCTTGTCACAATGGAGTTAACATCACTCAAAAAAGAGAGGCGTTTCAAAGTGTGCTTCTATGTTAGTTCTTCTATGGTTTCGTAGCAATCTACTTCAACTTCATTGATTTCAAATCCATGTACATTCTTATGCAAATTTAGTATTTTTGTGTATCCGCGCATATGGTCACACTGGAAAATATTTGAAAACAAAAAACAACTGCTGCTAAAAACAGTAAAGTCTGAATTGTTATTAAGTAAACCAAAAATGTAAAATATTGGATGTGCCTTTAATATAATATATAAGAACACCTGCAGCCATTGCTGAAATTACAGATGCACATTCTAATTCCCCTAGTTAATTGCTTAAGCTAAGCTTACACATCCAATTAATTTGGCTAAATTTTGATTAAAAAGCCATGATTAAAGATTTTACAGGATTAAAAACTTAAACTGTGGTTCCATACGCAAATAATTTGATCATATATGGCCGGAAAGTTCCACAATTTGGCATATTTAGCCCAATTTTCATGAAAATTTTTCCAAATTAGTTGCCTGTGTGAATATGGCTTTCGACCTACTGCTTAATCTTCCATCATAGTAACAAGTCGTTCCAAAAGAAAAACCTTCTCCTCCTCTGTAAAATTCTTGCTTTAATTTTTAAAATTGGTGCGCAAAAAAAAAAAACATAATTCAGCCGAGTGCAGAGGTGCTGCCAACCTAGTATTTGACCATTCCAGCCCTCCCGGTGTGACCGTGCCGTAAATGCCCGAATTTATAATCAACCTACATGAGACAACCAATTGCACAAAAACCATCTAGATCAGAGATGGGCGCGTCGCGACGTTCACAATGCACACGAGGCAGCGCTGCCTTCGTGTGCATTGTGAACGTCGCGACGCGCCCATCTCTGATCTAGATGCAAAATCTAGATGGATTTCGATTTGAACATGAGAAAACGGCCCTAAGACATGAAATCAAACCGGAACCAGAACCGGAACCGTATATCAAAAATAACAGAATAAACGCACCACCAAAACCGGAACCAGAACCGATAATATTTAATTTTTTCTGTATCCAAGTACTGATATGCAACAATTAGACAGTAAGGCTGGCACTTAGTTCTGGGGAACTTTTATCTAAGTTAAAAAAAAAAAACATGATGCTAAATTTAAGCTCTGTCTTCGGTATATAAATCAGCAGTGGCAATCCAACAATTTCAAAATAAGAAGACTAACAGAGAGAAGAAATACCAACAACAAGAACACCTCCTTCTGTGTTCTCTTTCTTTTTTTATGTAAGTCTTGTTTATTGTGCTGCTACACAGATAAATGAAAACAACAACAGTCGCAAAGTAATAACAGGCACAAATAGTAATCTCAATCTTGAAATAGCAAAAAATTTAAATAATTTGAAACCCTCTTGGTCCCCCACTGTTCAGTCAAAGTTAAGTCACAGTTAAGTCACTGTCTAATCGCTGTTTAGTCACTGTTTAGACACTGTTAAGTCACAGTTTAGTCACTGTTAAGTCACTCTTAAGTCACTGCTAAGTCACTTTGCCCCTTTCCTCCTCTTTCGCCCCCTTCTTTCATCCTCTACCTCTTGTGTGTGTGTGCCGGGACACTTTACAAAACAACAACACAAAATATGCATGACGTCATCGTGACGTGACGCTGAAATCAAATTTTACTCCTTTACCGAAATTAATGAGTCTCTTTGAAAATATTACATCCTATATTCTTAAACACTCATTATAATGTCTTGATAACTTTTAAACAGAAAAGTAACTGTGTTATCCATTTCTGTTCAAGTGAGGCGAAGTCGACTAGTACGAGTATACATGAAGCAATCACAAGCTCAGTATTTCAACTAAACCAAAAATACAAAGGCCTGCGCAGTATATATCAATCTGTCTATGACAGATGGTTTCATGGGTATCTATTACCCTGTTTATACACATTCAAAATATCATGCTAAATGCTCCTCAAAGTATGCTTTGCTTATAAATAACAATAATTTAGAAAAATAATATATTTTAAATTTGGCTTAACACTTAATTTTTTGAATACCTTCAACTGCTGTTTATTATGTAGTACGCTGCCACAACTGACCATCGATTTGGATTCGAAACCGAGTTAGAAACGGAAAAACCAATTCTATCGGAATTCGGGACAGCAAAAAATTAAAACTTTCGTTTCGTTTTTATACCCTGTACCCTATAAAGTATATATATTCTTGATCGGCGTCTGTATGAATGCGTCGATCTCAGAGATATAAGAGATAGAGACACAAATTTTTGCATGCACATAGGTGTATACCGTACCCGGTATAGTTTGTTTTAGATTTGAGCAAAAACACCAAAGATATACATTTGTGTCAGGAAACTCGACTACAGAGCTCTAACTTATTACTTTTTGAAAAAGTTCGGAATTCGGAAGTGTCCTGATTGTAACCCTAACTACAAGAAAAAATTTGCGGCTCTATCCCTTATAGTCTCTGAGTGGGACGCGTTTAAACAGACGGACGGATAGACAGATGGACGGGCAGACTAGTGTCGGAAATGTTTCCTTCTGGCTCTTAAATACATTTGCACAAACTTCACTTTGGTACAGAATATAGTTAGCTACTTTAAACTTTAATTTAAAGTGTACACACTTAAGATTTACGAAACACATATAGACTGGATGGCGTTATTCAAAAGTCGCTTCATTCAACCTGCGGCGCACTTTTCATTAGTGTAGCCACATACTTTCTAGATTGTTTTCGATTCCGAGTACTTTTAGCGATACTTTGCTTGTCGAAGCTGCAAAAACATGCAGCATACGTTCTTCGGATGAATATGTCGATTAGTTGCCATATAACAAACTGGCTTGCCAAATATTTACTGAAAATGCGCCATCAGTTGCTCAGTTTGAAAACTTACTCAAGTCAACTTGAATGAAAATCATTTGAGTCCTTTATTTATATACTTTTTACGAGCTGCTAGGGTGTATAAACTTCGTAGGGATAACGTTAGCTTTACTCTAATTCCTGCAAACCTAACTAAAGCATAAAATGTTTTTGTATTTGTAACTAAAGTAAAACACATTTCGGGAGAAAGCTGGTGTTTCTTTGTGAACTCCACAAACATGCTAAATGACCCTTCTAACGGATAGAGCATACACAAATATTGAAACGCACAACAAGAAATAAAGTCGGTCAAGCCCGACTATAACATACTCTGAACCCCCTAAAGTTCACAATGTGACATTTTTTAAAGGTACACTGAAAAATAGTACTTGATCTGCACATTACAACAATAACATGTTACACACAGAACAGAAATACTTTTTTTTTAGTAATATATACTAGCCGCAGATTGCAAAAAATCGCACTTTAATTAAATAAACGAAGATTGTTGCGAACGATAAGAAGTTGGTCAGAAATTAATCTCAACAGCTGGGAAAACATATGTTATGTTCAGTTGCTCACAGCTGATCCACTATGCAAGTTAACAGAAAACCAATATTATCGATCAATTCAGTTAGCTATTAACTATAGAAAATTGAAAAAAAAATTTCGGATTTCCACATTTCGAAATTTGACTTAAACGCCGCTAAATAGATGACCTAGATCGTCCACTGTGGGGCGTGGAAAAAATTGAAAATAAACTTGAGCTGCCTGCAATTATAAGACGTATATGTCCCATGCATGTCAAACCTCTATCTCTTACCATCTCTGAGATCTCTTCGTTCATATGGACTGACATACGTACATTGCTCTATCAACTCGACAGTTGATGCGGATCAAGAATATATATACTTTATAGGGTTGGAAATGATTCCTTCTCCCGCTACATACTTTTGCACAAACTTAATATACTCTGAGTACCTTTGGTACAGAGTATTTATAACAATTGGTAAGGGAAATTTATTGGATGAATTCCCAATTCAAAATAAACAGATTTTCATTTCGCCTGGCGAAGCCCAATCGTGCACGATATATTCATTGATTATGTCAAGAAAATAAGTTTACTTTGGAACATTATTGGTTGCATTCACAGCAAAAACAACAACAACTGTACAACACAAAGTCAACTTGTCAAAATGTTCGAAAGCACTTAAAACTTTTACGCAGTCTGTTGTTTTCTTCTTTTTACTCGGAGTTGTAATATTATGGCATTTTTCCACTACATCGCCAAACACAGCCAACGACCATCAGTTCCACATCTCTGTCCGTGAAGGCCCATGGGCGAATGGGGTTGTCGTCCGATGTGCCAGTTGCGCACTTTCCTTTTCACAGCCGCAGCGGTAGAAAAAATATTAAAACGGAATGAAAGGAGAACGCGTTAAAACCCACTTGAAGTGCCGCCGCCAGTGTGGGGACAGTCCGGGCCCCCGAGTGCTTCTGTCAAAGTTAGTGGCAATCTTGCCTGGCTGTAGCTCTGACTTTGGCAACCGGCCATGACTCTGGCCTGCTCGGGTCTGTCCTGGTTGTCTACGTTTTCTGGTAACAAGGCAATTGAATGGCATTTTTTCAATAAGTTGTGAGCCGCAGCCGGTTGAGGGAGCAATATGAAAACTAGCAGGGAAAACTTGGCAACTTTTCCGATTACGTTATTTGTAAAATTTGTAACATCATTGTGCGCTGTTTTGACTTTCGCCTTTTGTGGGTTGACGCCGTCTCTGCCAGCTGGAAGTAAACGCAGGAAAGTTGTGCCCTGATAATTTGTGTTTACAATCAAAACTTTTTAACACGCCAAGTAGGCAGTTGGGCAGATGGGTGGGCAGTGTTAATCAATGGCTGTCCCCATATTAGTCGTGAGGGTATGAGAGAATGTTCAATTGACAGCTTAATTGTCGTTTCCGAATTGGACCAACAAAATGGTCCCTCTGCCCGCACTAACATAAATATTCCAATCGCTGAATTCACACGGAGACACTCGCGAGGTTGATAGAAACTGTCTGCATTTTGCAAGTCAGATTATTTTGTTCAATGCACGGGATCATTTGTGAATCACTTCTCCGGTATCTACATATTTAGAAAAACTATTCTGTGAATCCCAGCCAAATTAGCAGTTCACCTCCCTTTGCAGTCTCTTTTAGTGCCTGGCGTACACTGTTAATACAGGTACTAGAGCGTAAGTTAAGTAAAAGTGGGTAAGGTACAACGTAAATGTCAAAAAATATTTCTACAAAGAGGGTTTTCCGTCCGAGAACATTGGACTCAAGATGAGCACAAAAGTTACTAAAAATAATGCATGAACGGAATTTTTCAGTTGTAGTACAATGTTCTCGCATCAAGAACAATGTTTTGAGAACGCAAAAACTGAATTTGATTTGATTTTGTTCCTTCTTTTAAGAATTTGATTTGAGTTAATGTTGTTCTGTTTTCAAGAACATTTTGTATTGCGATAAAAATTTTATTAATTTTGGATCGATCAGATGTGAAGCGGTTTCCTCACGTTTTGAGGGCATCTCGGCAGAATAGGGAATGGGACATAATCTCATTGGATTGGAAGGGAAGGGAGCCGGCGGCAATTGTTAATTTAGCTGTAATATTTACAAGCGCTGCATAATAATGCTGCTGCTTCTCCACCCATATTCCATAGGTTCAGAGGGACACCGCTGTACAACACAAACTTTAACGACCCACTCTTTACTCGACTTTTTTCATTAAAGTCTTTTAGAAAATCACACAAAACTTTGTTCGGGCTTGACTGGAAGTTGAAACCGGTATGATGCGCTAGCTCCTTCGGCCGTTGCACACTTTTGCAGATTCACATCTTGAGGGCTACTTCTCAGCAAGCCAAGTTAAAAGCGCTCCAAATTATGTGTCTAAATAGAGCCGAGCTTCAGAGCGTTTTTGGTGTAAACACATAAATTTAAGGGTTTTCTGAGCACATTCAGTACTCTCTAAGCACGGGCTCATAAATAGGCATGAAATAGGCACGCGTCTGAAAAGAGACTTTCAGTTGGCGATTCAGTAGGCATTCAAGTGCCTAGAAAAGTAACTTTTATGTGTCATTTATGAATTTTTTATATGCTTCATTGGAAGGATGAAAGCACTTTTATCTGTATCACATAATGACGGTGAATGCTCAAAAAAAAGTGTCAGAAAACGCACTTATTGGTTGCAGGGTTATACTTGGTTCAGCTAACCCAGCAAGCAATATGTGCGTTTTCTGACACATTTCGGACAATTTTTATACCCGTTACTCGTAGAGTAAAAGCCCAGCAAACCAAGTTCGGAGCGCTCCAAATTGTGTGTCTGAAAATAGCCGAGCTTAAGAGCGTTTTTGAAGTAAACACATATATTTGAGGGTTTTCGGAGCATATTCCGTGCTATCTAGGCACGGGCTCATAAAAAGCACTTATGTCTGAGCATTTCCGGATCTGCACTCCAATATGCGTCTGGTAAGAGCCTTTCAGTAGCCCTTCAAGTGCCTAGAAAAGTTACTTTTATGTGTATTTTATGAGGTTTTTCTATGCTTTATTGGGAGGGTGAAAGCACTTATATCTGTGTCAGAAAAGAGTCAGATTGGACTCAGAAATCTTCCACATTAAGTGCGACCGGTTTCATAGAAAAAAAACGCTCATTCCGGACTCTTTTTTGTGCACATTATGATGGTGAATGCTCATAAAAAATTTTCAGAAAAGTGTCAGAAGACACACATATTGTTTGCTGGGAGGGTATACTAAAGTCGTGCAAATGTATGTAACAGGCAGAACGAATCATTTCCAACCTTATAAAGTAGTAGTAGTAGTAGGAGTAGTATTTACTTATTCAATCGTTCACCGGTAAAGGTGCGTAAGAGGACCCCTCGTAGGAAATTAACTACATAGATTGACATTAACAATAATTCAAAAATAAACAATATAAAACATTAGTTGAGGTTACAGAATATTAACTAATTAACATTAAACATTGCAAAAGTCGTTACAAATAAAGTTGATGCTCCCGTTTAAAAATCCCCTATAAACTCCTGCCTATATTTGGTGGCCTCCCTGAGATAGGATTAGAGAGGGCCAGTTGGACCCGTTCATTAATTCAAGCATTTCCCTTCTCTCTAGAGTCCATTTGCCGAGGTGCTCACCTAGAATTGGACATTGCGATATGAGTTGTGCTACATCTTCTCTATCATCCATGTTGCATAGGGTGCATCGGCTATCCGTCGTTCTGTGTGGCATATAGTTTAGTCTGAGCATTTCAGTTCTTGCACGAAAATAAGCGATATTGCATATGTGTCTAGTTTGTACTCTAGGCGCTTGTATGTGAATCGTGTATCACTCTGCCTTGCCTGCAGCTCGAACTCAATTTTTTCTCCAGCGTCAATCTTCTGTAAAAGTTCTGTTTGCCACGCTTCCCAAGTTCTGCTGTCATTTGAGTATGTACTTATGTTGTGGTCTCCTGCCATAATATCCCATTCATGAAAAAACTGTGATCGGTCTAAAAAAAAGTTGTTCAAATATGATTTCTGGAAGCCGTGAAGTCCATCAGCATTGCCTTGAATATAAAGTTGAAGTGCAGCTGTAGGGTGTATTGGAACAGTGTAGGTAGTCCCGTTTCAATGTATATGGAGTAGTTCGGGGTGTTTAGAGGCAGGTAAAAGATCTTTTTAATGTAGATACGAAGCAATCGCTCTACATCCTCGAATCGGCTAAATCCCCAGACTGGGGCCGCATAACACCTAATTGCCCTGGATGTGGCTAAAAACAGTTTATATTTGGTGCTGTTGTTGACTTTCTTCTTCCCAAGCAGATGCTTCCGGGTGCTGTCAATTTCTGTGCCAATTGTTTCTTAAATGACATATTTGAAGTAAGTAGCACACCTAGGTATTTGTACTCATGTACTGTTTCTAGCAATACCCCATCTAGTGTCCATTCATCCACTCTGGCTCTTCGTCCTCTTCCATCCTTTACTACCATTGTTTTTGACTTCTCTATATTTATCCGAAGACTCCACGTCTGACAGTACCTACTAAGAGCATCAATCATTTGTTGCATCACCTGTGGGGTTTCCGCCAATAGCACCATGTCGTCGGCATACATGAGCACCTTAATGCGTCGAGATCCGAACTCTACACCTCCGGGAAGTTCGTTTTAAACCATTCGGATAGTTGGTTTCCATCCCATACAGTGATTTTATTTAGATTATAAAGGCTTTCAATTATTGCAATGAATTTGTTCGATACTCCAGCATTGCATAGCTTTAGATAAAGACTGCGACTGTCGACTGTATCGAATGCAGCTTTGAAGTCTACAAAAAAGGTGATATATATACATATAAAGTATATATATTCTTGATCACCATCAACAGCCGAGTCGATATAGCCATGTCTGTCTGTATGAACACCTAGATCTCAGAGACTAGAAGAGCTAGAGCAACCAAATTTGAAATGTAGACTCTTATTGTCTGCACCACAATAAAAAATGTTGAAGAACTCCCACAATTTTTGATATATCGATCTCAAATTTAAAACTTACATTTATATTCGCAACATCTATAAGCCCTTTTCATCAAGATCGGATGATAAATAGCCGAGTTAAAAAAAGTTGCATACTTTCGGCTGTCCCACCTCAGGCACACAGGAAGGCTATTAAACATGTGTATCCATAAGTAACGGGTATATCGAAGTCGGTTAGAGCCGACTTTAACTTACGCTCTTGTTTTATTGCTTAAGTATTGATTCAAAAGATTTGCTATTATAGGCAAGAAATGATAAGAATCTCCATTTTAATATTGGAGTTTTCATAACAACTCTCAGTTTCATGAAAACTTCCATTACAGGTATCGAAAAAGTCTTCAGAATCCAGAATTAATTTATGCTTACAAATTTTCTCAACTTCGTCTGCTGCTTTCATGGATTTGCTAACAGCATTCCAAATTACCGTTGCAACCGCTTGAATGATGTATTTAGTAGATCCTGTTTAGCATCTTTCGTGACAACTAAGTTAAAAGTGTGTGATGCGCATCTATAGTGTCTTGGCAAAGTAATTTCAACATCATCTGATCTATACAGATCTATTACCTTTAAATCAGACTCTTCTAAAAACTCAAGCTTTACGTTTATTCCTTCAATAATGTACTTTTTAAATGCTTTACAGAAGTTAGATGCCTCAGCTGTAACTGTTCCACATATATGGGATTCAAGATCAACGGTAAGTCTGTATTCCCTTCATTATTTAGTGACTGATGTTAACAATAATAAAGTTTAAATTTTACGAACGAATTAAGAATTAAGAAAACGAATTAAGTGTGACCGAAAATCCTTAAAATCCCCAAAGTGTAGGGATGATCCAATACAATAATTGATATCGAAACTTGGGTGAGATTAAAATCACGTACGAAAAGTACGAAGTCCCTTACCAATTGACAATTTAAATTAAAACGAGAAAGAATAGCTAACGTCATCTGTGTCGAAGTTTTAATACACTTGAAAAAGCTTGCTCCAAGGGTTAGCGATTTCGATCGAACTTCACAGATCAGTTTGAAAGCATGTAAATTTAATAATGACCGAGCTTAAGAACGCTAACATTAAAAACAAACAAGTTTTTCTCACAAAAACCCATTTTTCGAACGATCGTCTCTATGGCAGCTACAAGAAGTAGTCATCCGATCCTGGCGGTTCCGATATATTAGCAGCGTGCAGCCAAAGGAAGACTCTGTGCAAAATTTCAGCTCAAAAGCTTAAAAACTGAGGGACTAGTTTGCGTAGAACCAGACAGACGGACGGACAAAGCTCACATCGACTCAGCTCGTCATGCTGATCAAGAATATATATACTTTATATGGTCGGAGATGATTCCTTCTAAGCGTTGCAAACTCCTGCGCAAAATAATAATACACTTTTCAAGTGTATAATTAAAACCTAGGTGATGTAAAGGGTACTCGAATTTGAAAATAATGAGCTAAGGTAAAAGGTACACAAAATATGTATCTATCTATAGGTATGTATGTACCTAGGTACAAATACGTTGGTACTTCAAAACACTGCAAGTATGCAATGTTTTTAAGACATCAGCTATTTATTAGAAGTTTTTTTATTTCGGGCGTATCAAAAATTTAAAACAATCTTAATCTGCATGCTGATAATTGGAGTTTTCTTCTCAAATTTGGTTGCTCCAGCTCTTTTACTCTGAGATTAATGTGTTCATTCAGAAAGACGGGCGGAAGGACGGACAGACGAGCAGGGCAGACCAAATGGAGAGGACAGAAAAAAACATCTATCTCTCACTGAAACTCAGTGATGCATGGGTTCGGCAAGCAATCGGTGAGAATGCATCGGGCTTCGTATCCGACACCATCAATAAGTCTCCACCACTGAAAACTGGGATGGCTATGTCTCTGATACGGAACCTCTTTTGACGCGACCCACGCACAACTCAGGGATATGCTTCTCAAATGAGGAGGTGCTGATATCCAGTTGGTGGATACCTTCGAGTGGACATAACCTCTCGTCGAACTTCGGCCGTTTGTGCCTTCAAGAAATAATCTCCAGTAATGGAAAGAGGCTAATAGTTTTTCGTAAAATGGTCGGTAGTGGTACCAGATTTGAACATTGCGACATCCATAGGGCGCCCTGGAAGTCCCCTGGTCAATTGACTGGAAACCTGACTGATAAGGTTGTAAACGAATTACGGCATTTGTCGAGCGTTTTATACGTAGGTGCGAAAATGGAAATCTAATCACTGTTTCACAAGTGGCAAGTGCCCGCCAGTCGTTTCCGTTTCGTGCGAGCTGCCTCCACTTGTTCACACTAAGCTAAGCAGTGTCTTGTAGCGCCTGCTTTTTCCATCTCATATTTGGTCATCTCCTCCTGCCGGTATTCCCAAGACTTTTCGCTTTTCAATTGTATTTCTTTTTAAATGGATCTTCATCATTCATCGGGGTAACATGTCTTATCCAGAGTAGCAGCTAGGCTGATTTGATTGTCGCTGGTTATTGTTGTTTTTAGGTAGACGATGTCCTTTACAACCGTTTAGATGTACTTTTTCATATACTCTCTGGTAGCGGATACTAAGGAATCGCATTTGATAAAGTAAGGCAGACACAGTTTTTGCGTGCCACTGGAATGTCGATCACTGGTATACAGTGTACTTTAACTTGTGCATTCACATCCCTGACAAATGCGCGACTACTTCCTATTCAATTTTAGGAAATCACTTATAAAATAGCCTGTCTGTATCATGCAAATGATGTGCGAAATAATGTTTCGGGTACTTGGTATAAATTCAAAAATTGAAATCTATGCTTGTCCGTGCAAACTTAGGCGGAGCGTGCAAGTC
Source organism: Lordiphosa magnipectinata (assembly GCA_037044535.1). Classification (NCBI taxonomy): domain Eukaryota; kingdom Metazoa; phylum Arthropoda; class Insecta; order Diptera; family Drosophilidae; genus Lordiphosa; species Lordiphosa magnipectinata. The sequence continues at coordinate 36,167 of JBAMBO010003523.1, forward strand.
CTTTAAGTTCGACCCGTCCAATAATTTATGGTAGCATTTTTTGACGCCACCGCTGTTCGTGCGAATTTTAACCCTTGTTTGAGGTTAAGCAATAAAATGAAATATTTATGAGTTAACATTATGGGATTTGTTTTTGCTTTCTACATGTAAATGTACTACGGTAGGCCGGGATTGCCAGAGTGGTTGTCCTCGATGTGGTGAACAGTGGCCGCACCGGCTTATTTATTACATTCGAGGCGTTAACACGAAAGCATTTTGCGGAAATGGAAACTAAATAGTCGTGGTTAAATTATTAAATGCCCAACAAAACAGCAGCTCTGGAGGCGGAGTCGGGATGGCCAGTAGCCAAGTCAAAGTGTTGCCTATAAAAATTTACTGTTATTGACGGTGCACGCACTCCCACTCCCTTGCACATGTTGTTTGCATAAATGAAAGCAAACATATAATTCTGACGGCAGCCAAAGATATAAATACACATCACCCACAAACATACAACACAAAACGACGCCCACGCATTCCGGAATAGTCGGCTAGTGTTTGGTAATGCTTTGAATATTTTACCAGCATCAGAACTGGTTCGGGTGGATTTACACACTAGAGAGAGAGAGAGAGCTTATGATGTAACGATTTATGGACGGCTCATCGGGATGAGCACAAACGCAAACATTCGACTGTCATAAAGTATAAAACTACTTCTTATGTACGAGTATCTATTGTAAACATATACATAAGTGTGTAAGCGGCAAGTGAGCAGAGCACAATGTGCAGACCACAAGGGAGTTGTATCAACTCAATTAAGCAAAATATATGCATTTGAAGAGCTTTACCATTAAAATTAAATTTTAATTAGTTCTCCGAATCTTCATTGACCAGTTGGGCTATGTAATTGACAGCTGTGGCATATTAATCCACTTTGATTCTTTACAAATGATGACAATTAAACATTAAACAAAACGAAAAAATGTAATATATGGGCATTTCCACCAAAAGGTCCACCAAGACCAAAAAATGAAAAGTGCTTAAAAACACTCTGTTTTATCAAATTTTCGAGGGGAAACAATTCAATTAAACTAATGTAAGCCAATCTTACATGTAATCATAACCCACTTCAATATATTCGGTTTCACGGCTGCGCTAGCGCGATTTTTCTAATTTGGACATAAATATTGCACATTTTTTTGATAAAAGTGCCTATAGATTACACTTACTTTTGCTATCTAAAATCTTTCTGAGGGTACAAAGGGTTATAAAAGAATGCATAAGAAACCATGAGAAACTATGTGATTGCAATTAATCGTAAGTTTTTACTTCGCATTATACAGAAACCACATAAATAAAATAATGGAAAAAAGTGTCGCGTTCGCAATGTCACGTATCGAATCCTATTTTATTTTGAAATAAAAAAAACAAACAAAATTTTTCGATCAAATAAATTCTATTATACAGATAAATTGTTCAACAACATTTTAAAATTAGTCGTACTAAATGGTTTTGGCAGATCTCGCTGAGTTTTGCTTTTATATTGATGGCCAAAAACACCACTTCTGTTTTTTGTCGCGGGCGAATCGCTCTTTGATTGGCTTTATCTTGGAACCAGCACTAGGTGTACTCTACTTTTTTCTCACTAAATAAAGTGTTTCTAAAGTGCTATAAGTTAAAGTAACAAAAAAAAAACAAATAATTTTAATTTGACTTCTAGTCCACTTTAAATGCGTACGACTGTCGCGTTCGACATCATGGAAATACCCATATGGTACCTAAATGAGCAAAAGCATAGCCAAAACTTATCGTTTATGCGCATAAAAGTAAAAAAAAAATACATTTACAAAGTTAACTGAAGCAGCTAAGTACACTAAGAAAAAACTAAAACGAATAATTTGAGTACGAACGCTCTTGAAAAAAAATTAGTCGCTCTTGAATTTTCAAGAATTTCGCTCTTGGAATCGAGATAAATTCGTTCTAAACGTTCTCAATTTGGTTTTTTATAGGCAAGGGGGGTGAGGGCAACTTAACTTTGAGGTGTTGGGGTTGGTGTGGTTGATAATGGTGAGTGGGACGGGGGAGGTAGACGAGACGAACCACACCACCACGTCGGTCGGGTCGGGTCGGTCGTGTCTCTCCCACCCCCCACCCACCCCAAATATTCTTTTTAATTTTTTTATTTTGAGAATTATTCGTTCTTGGATCAAGTACTGAAACTCTTGAATCAATAATTATTCATACTTGGATCAAGAGCTGAAACTCTTGAATCAGGAATGTCGGGATAAAAAATTCACTCTTGAATCAAGAATTTCGCTCTTGGATCAAGAATTTTCACTCTCACCGTACTTTTGAGAACGAATGCTCTTGATTCATGAGCGAAATTCTCTATTTTTTCTCTGAGTGTAGATTCGAAATTGAGCTTGGAGTTCGTAAGTTAAGCTCTCGCCCAAATAACCTTTACCATCCATCCATAAGCGTTTACACCCCCGGTCACCTTCACCAGCTACTGGCGCCAGTTGTGAAGTAACTAGCCATGAAAAAGCAAAAATTCTCTAACTATTGCCGTTCGGATTCGGCGTCCCTTTCTCTTGTGCGAAAAATTATAAGCACACACGCCAAGAGATTGAGAGAAGCTTGGCCCTAGCCCTACTGGAGGTGCTGTTTGAGTCAATTTTATATTTTAAATTTGAAAATGAGTTGGGAGCTAATCGCTGGGAACTTAAAACTCTTGACCACTCATTTTCCACTCAGAAGGTGAATTTTCTGGAAGATTGGTATGCAGTTATTGTTAAATTTTCATATAGATCTTTGAAAATGAGCTTGAACCTGATCGGCTGAAAACCAAAAGAGTTTCATACAACATTTTTCGGCCATTTTCCGACTTTAAAATACTTTTTTAAATTCTTTTCATGAGTAACTTTGAAAATGAGTTTGGAACTAATAGCTGGAAACTAAACTTTCGCTTATACAACCTTTACCACCCACTTTCCAGTTTCTTGCATTTTAAAATGCTCTTTCAGAATCCGCGCTGGTTGCAGGCATACAAAAAATTTTACTTTTAAGTAAATCGATAATGCGAAACTTTGTCCCACATTTGGTATCTGGGAGACCAAAGTAGACCAATGCACAGTTCATTATGGTAAATTTAAATTTAAATAATTAAATGAGTTTATCAAGCAAAACAGAAGTATTTGATTATATTTGTAGCCAAATAAAGTGTCACCTATTTTGCGTATACATGGCAAATGTTCTAAATCCACATCTAGTCCCTGTGATAGTGACACTGCTTTATTTTCAACTATGTGAATTGATTAAAATATGTTAAATGCATAATGATAGAACAATTTTATAAAGGTTTTTGACCATGCTCCATTACACCGTTGCATAAAATTCCCCCAAAACTAAGTGCCAACTTTGCAGTATAGTTGTTGCACTCAGAACCGAAACTGTACTAATACAATGTTTTGCTTCTTTTCGGTCTTTTCGGATCCAAAAATATCGGTAATCGGATACCGGGACACAAAAAAATATGCGTGACGATAGCGCCACGTGGCGCAGAGATCAAATTTTACTCCTAATAAAATCTTTCGTATCGAAATGAAAGATGTTTCACATCAAAAATTAAAAATATTGGTTACGGTTCCAATGTTGAGTTTAAATTGGTTATTTTCGGCATACGGTTCTGGTTCTGGTTCCGATTTAATTCCCTGCTCTATACCAAAGGTACACAGAGTAGATTAAGTTTGTGCAAAAGTGTGCAACAGGAAGAAGGAATCATTTCCGACCCTATAACCTATTTACATATATGTATTTTCTTGATCAGCATCAACAGCCGAGTCGATAAAGACATGTCCGTATGTCTGTCTCTCCGTCTGCATGAACGCACAAATCTGAGAAATGGTAAGAGATAGAGGGACATATAGGGAAATATGGGGCCTAAACTTCTTATACTTGCAGGCAGATCAAGTTTAATATCAATTTTTGCCAATTGGAAAATCAGCTACAGTTTTGTAGATAGATAGTTCGTACCTTCTAGACATATTAAAAAAAAAAACAAATTATTAAGATCGGATGAACTATACTCATGCTCTGACCTAAAGAAAGCTCGCTGCCGCAGCGCAGCAGCATTGTTGCTTTCAGCTGCTACTGCAGGTACAGAGTATATTGCAGTCGGGCTTGACCGACTCTCCTACTTGTTTTATTTGAGTTAACTAGTTTAATTAATCAACAAAGAGAACATCTTTTAAAGATTAGATTAAAATAGATAACATTTTTAAACATTTTCTTCTCCTTACATTTTTTTTCACAATTTTAAAATATTTTTAGCTTTGATCAGCACGACACAAAATATAAAGAGTTGAGTCCGGAAACCGTTTGGCTTGAAAAAGAATGGCCCAAATGCAGAACAATAAAATGATTTTGTTAAAATTTATTGAAATTGCAAAGCATTTTGCCAAGTGGGAAGTGGAAGATATTTTGGCCCCACAAAGACAAACTTGAAATTGGTCTACTTAAACTAAAGTGGTACTCAATTAATAGGGGTATACCCACAGCTTGTATTAAAATTTTGTTAAGCTGCGTTTACTCTTGTCATATATCTCTAAAGAGACTTTCTGACGATATCAAATATCTCTAAATAATTAGAAAATTCAACTTTCTTTTGATGAAATTGAACAAGTTCTATTTGATAAGAGTTTCTCATCGGACTATATGACAAGTGCAAAGGCAGCTTTTGGTTTTCATGCGAACATTAAAAACATACACACAAAATGTATCTACATAACTAAACATGGATCTGCTGTCAGATTAGACATTACTTGCCTTAGCAACCAATTAATATGAGTAAATGCTTACTTATCACTTACCACCTACCTACCCACCTACCCACTGACACAGCCAGCCTCATCCAGGGGCACCGGCATCATCATGTTTGTAAACCACTTGAGCATCCGAGTCTCGGATGCGAAGTGTTCAATAATCATAGAACAGCAACAACAGCAAACAGCTGAGCCATCTTCGGATGTGACCGAAACCTCGTGTATAAAAGTGAGCGTCATGACGCGGCGGCCAGTCATAACGTATACGCAGACATCATGCTTAGAACTATTCCGATTTTGGCGCTATTAATTTGTGGTGCCGCTCTAGTGGCCGACGCCAAGCCGATCTTCATCAAAGTTTTCGCGCCAAGTGGTGGTAATACAATAATGGAATATCATAGATGAGCCAACTAAAATACTGTGCTCTGTCGCCTAGGTTACTCCAGTGGTCGCTCCGACTCCACGGCGACGGTCACGCCCATCAACACACAACTCATCTCCAGTCTAATATCGCAGAAAATTCAGATATTGAACAGCGTGCTGCAGGCCAAGTCTTCAGGCGGTGGCTTTGGCTTCGGCTTTAATAAATTCATCACCTTTTCCAGTACCACGACGACAACGGAGAGGCCGGTGACCCACCACACCACAGAGGTAAACACTGATTTTACACCGGAAGTTAGCATCTCCACTAGTACTCAATCCGTCTACACGACAACAACAGAAGGCGCCATTGAGACGCCGAAGCCCACAGTACATCCCGAGCGCCCGGTCACTACAGGCACGCCGCCAGTGATTCCCGAGAAGAGCACCACACCTGCTCCGGAGATCAGTACAACAACAGCAACGGGAACCAGCAATGGCTACACCTATCAGACACCCACGTCCAGTCCTTATACCACCAGCACCGTTGGCAACTATTACTTGCCCGCTTCTCTTGCCTACTAACCCATAAGTTTATATTAGTCCGCAACTTGTAAATGTATTTCGAGCAATTTATTCTGCCCATTTGTTGATAATTAGAATATACTTTCCATTTTGACCAGTCTCAGTTGTGTTTTTGTTGCGGAAGTGTTTCAATGACAATGGGACAGCTCTGTTTCGTCACCGTCTGTCGGGTGGTTTTGACCGCCTTGGTGGTCGATTAGCATACAAACCGGTTTCTACAAACCAAGAAAAAACTAACTAACTAAAACTTTGAGCATCTTGCTAAAAACTTGTAGATAGATTCTAGCCCGTGCACCAATTTTGTTTTGGGCTTGGATGGCGATGTATTAAAAGGTATCATGTTTCAAGGTAACAAACCGGCAGAACAGCTCAAAAACAAATATGCAATAATTATACATTTTATTAAGCACTTTTAAATCAATCTAAATTCTGATAAGTACTCGCCTGGCCTCCCTAAACTCGCTTATGTGCTGAGTCATTCCATTGATTGAAATGCATTCCGGGGTTTGTCGCCCAAAAGCATTGGTATTTGTTAGCAATTAAAAAAATTAATCAAATAAAGTAACACTTTTAGTTTTACTGTGTGACGCAGTTACACAGAGCAGACGGTATAGTGAGTCCCCGCAATAGTAAATTTTTGCTTACACTGAAATAAAACAACATAAATTCAACTATTCTTTTAAAGCACCACAGTGTGTTTTATTAAATACTAGCTGTATACCCGGCGACGCCCGGGTCCTTTGCATTGTGAGGATATGTTTCTCATGAAAGCGTTGATATTCAAGTTTCAACTGGCTATTAACATTTGAACACGTCCAAACTTTTCGCGTGTTGTTAATGTGTAATTTTAGGTTGACCCTAACCAGTGTAGCTGTGTTTTGTGGAATAATAGTTAAGCATGGCACAACGCTGCGCAGGGTTTTAAATGCAAAGTTGTTAACGAAGGTGTGCAGATTTATGAGTAACTAAGACTTCATGCTACAACATGCGACTTTTCAAGAAAATAGGCTTTATTGCAGCTGAATTCTTGCTCAAGTTGAATAGATTGCAAAAAAAGAGTTAAAAAATTTTTTTGCTTGGTAGCGTCAAACACAAAAAAGTTTGGTAAGTCGTATTTAGAGCTAAAAATAAAAGTACAAACCGAATTTCAGCTTAATAGAGTAAAATACCACAAAGTTTGAGCAAATCGGACAGATCAGTTATATGGCTGCTATATGAAATAGTACGCCGAATCGATCCATTTTCGATAAGTAGCTTAAAATACGTGTTCAAACCGAATTTCAGTTCAATATCTTTAACAGACTAAGTTGGTGCAAATCGGCCAGATCGGTTAAATGGCTGCTATATGAAATAGTGTGCCGAATTGATCAAAGTTCACTTCAGTTCAATAGCGTAAAAACCAACAAAGTTAGCTCACATCGGCCAGATCGGCTTTTATGAAGAAATGGTTCAAGTCGAACCCGAAAGGGGAAATTTTTTCAAATTTGAATCAAACTTGATCTGGGTACGGTATAAATACACCTAAATGCATGCAAAAATTTGTGGCTCTATCTCTTATAGTCTCTGAGATCGGCACGTTCATACAGACAGACAGACGGACATGGCGAAATAGACTCGGCTGTTGATGCTGATCAAGAATATATATAGTTTATTATATGGTCGCAGATGCTTCCTTTTGGCTGTTACATACATTTGCATAACATCATGATCCCCTTTTACCCATTTTTAATGCTTTCAGGGTATAAAAATTAATTTGATCTCGACCTTCGGTTTGAATTTTCAGGTACTAGTTGTGCTAGATTATACTTGAATCAAGTACGAATAGATTAAAACAAACCTTTAAGGCTTGTATCAAGTACGGATCCTACTTGAAAACCAAATGATCCTGACTCAAGATTGAAGTAAATACGGAATTCCACTGTCAAAGCGAAAGAGCGAAAAGAGCAAGTTGGAAACTGAGAGAGAAAAGCTCCCTCAGGCTAAATAGGTACACGCATACACAAATTTTATAGCAGCTTCGGAGTTATTGGTGGTGTGGGTTTTTTGCGTAAACCGTTGCCAGAGAATTCCCTACCAGTTATAAAACTTCCAGCATGATAAGGTAGCTGCAGAATTGAAGTCGATGGGTCATGTCTATTGAAGAGACATAGACCAGCCTCCGTTGTAATGTTGTTTGAGTACTGTTTTTACAGTTGTATGCAAATTAATGACCTCGAGCCAGTTAAAACTAACTGGTTTGATAATCAAAAACGTCGTTAAAAAAGTAGCATGGAGTTCGGATGATATCAAAATGAGTTTAAACATCGAGCTAAAGTCAATCTCAGTCATTTTTCATGCAATCCTTTTTCGGATTGAAAGTTGTTCGAGTATCAAGCACAATTTAATCTCGGGTATTCTTGCACCAAGCCGACTTCGAGGTCAAATCAAGTACGAAAATTACACAGAGAAAAAAATAAGCAAAAGCTACACGAAAATGTGTGATTTCCACACGCTTTGACCGGGATTTTCAACCCATAACGTTTGTGTAGCTTTTCTGTACGCCGAGTTTAGAAATGAGAAAGCTAAGCGCGACATGTTGAAAGGCTACACGAAACGTGTAGGATTTCAATATCTAAACGCGTCCGTCTGTCCGTCCGTCCGTCTGTCTGTCTTTTTCTACGCAAACTAGTCTCTCAGTTTTAGAGCTATCGAGCTGAAATTTTGCACAGAGTCTCCTTTTTACTGCACGCTAATATGTCGGAACCGACCGGAATGGATGACTATATCTTATAGCTGCCATAGGAACCATCGGTAGAAAAATGGGTCTTAGTGCGAAAAACTTTTTTCGTTTCAATGTTAGCGTATTTAAATTCGGTCATTATTAATATTATATGCTTTCAAATAGACTTGCAAATTTTGATCAAAATCGAATGACTATCTTATAGCTGCCATATGACCGATCGGTCGGAAAATGGGTCTTAGTGGAAAAAAACTTTTTTGTTTTTAAGTAAATCGATCTTAAGGTCGGTGATTTTTAATATTAATCGCTTTCAAACTATTTTGAAAAAGTTGATCGATATCGGGTGACTATATGTATCTTATGGTCATAGGACCGGTCGGTCGAAAATGAGTTAGTAAGAAATTTTTTTTTGTTTTTTATGTTAGCGTCCTTAAACTCGCTGATGTCTAATTTTATATGCTTTCAAATAGATTCGCCAAATTGGGTCGAAATCAGATGACTATATCTTAAGGCTGCCATTCGGCCGATCGGTCGGAAATTAAGTCTTAGTGAGAAAAACTTTTTTGTTTTCAATTTTATCGTTCTTATACTCGGCGTTTGTTAATTTGATATGTTTTCAAAAAGATTCGAGAAAGTTGGTCGAAATCAGATGTTTATCCGTCGGAAAATGGGTTTTAGTAAAATTTATTTTGAGTTTTATGTAAGCGTTCTTAAACTCTGACATTTCAAAAACGGCATTTGCAAGGGTATAAAATCTTCGGCACAGACGAAGTTAGCTTGGCCTTCTCGTTTTTGTTTATATGCGCGCTGGCGCTGCTGCTGCAGCTATCTTGAAAGCTCAATTATTTCGCTTTGCGCACCATCTCATGGCAGAAGAGAACCTCGGTGGGTGTGGAGATCAGTTTTCTAAACGAAAAATGTAAGAATTCAGTACTGATTTAGAGCTACATTTTTTGTTTAGAATTTACAGACGCGAGTGTCGGATTTCAATATCTACAAGTATAAAACCTACACGTTCGTGTGGTATTCAGATTGCTGCATGAAAAATGCAGAAGTTATTTGGAAATAAGCTGATTTTCTTATGTCGGGTATATTTTGCATTTGCCCACGCAGCATTTAGCTTTTCAACACGAGGCGTTTAGATATTGAAATCATACACGTAACGTGTAGGATTTCTGCACGTGGCGTGTAGCTTTCTGAATTCTACATTTTGCGTGTGCAATTTAACAGGGCGCAACACATTTCGTTTAGCTTTGGCGCTTAATTTTGTTTTCTCTGTATAGCTTAAATCAATAGCGGACCTTCTTGATTGGATCCGACCGGGGGATCAAATTGAGCTCGAATATCAAGATAAAACAAATCCAGTATATTGTTGAAATAAGAAATATTGAGATAAAGTCAAGTTCTTCCGAGCTAAAGTCGGGATCAAGACACAAATTCGGGAATTTTGCAACGCATGGAAGGAATCATCTCCGACCACATAAAGTATATATATTCTTGAGCGATCTAGTCCCTCAGTTTTGAAGCTATTGAGCTGAAATTTTCACAGAGTCTCCTTTTAGCTGCACGCTGCTAATATGTCGGAGCCGCCCGGATCGGATGACTACTTCTTGTAGCTGCCACGATCGTTCGAAAAATGGGTTTTTGAGAGAAAAACTTTTTTGTTTTGAATGTTAGCATTCTGAAACTCGGTCATTATTAAAAGTAAATGCTTTCAAACTGATCTGCGAAGTTTGGTCAAAATCGCTAACTTTTGGAGACAGCTTTTTTAAGTGTATTAAAACTTCGGCACAGACGAAGTTAGCTTTCCTTTCTCGTTTTTGTTGACTTTTGTTTCGTTTTCTACGCACTAATAAAATGTTATGGATCTATCTCAGAACTTAACTTTTTCAATATTAAAATAAAAATTGCACTAATATCGGTACATGCTGCAAACAGTTGAAGGTAGAGCAATGCATCGCTTGTGAAACATTAAATTCCATTGTGATATGACAGGCGCACAAATGTATGTAACAGGGAGAAGGAATCGTTTCCGACCCTATAAAGTATATATATTCTTGATCAGCATCAACAGCCGAGTCGATATAGCCATGTCCGTCTGTCCGTCCGTCCGTCTGTCTGTCCGTCTGTATGAACGCACAGATCTCAGAGATGGTAAGAGATAGAGGTTTGACATGTATGGGACATATATTTCTTATACTTGCAGGCAGTTCAAGTTTATTTTCAATTTTTGCCACATCCCCTCCCGCCCCCGCAATTTCGAAAAAACGTCATTTCTCCCACAGTTTTGATGATACATTGTTTGTTCTTTCTGGAGAAATCTAATCAAAATTATTTATCGATTTGCTGAAGGAATGATAAAGATCGGATGAACGATACACAAGCTATGAGCAAAAAAAGATAAACGACCGCGCCACCCCCACCCACCCAGCCAACCACCACTGTATTCAAACAAACACACTCTTTGGGAGAGAGAGAGAAAGAGAGGCAACCTTAGAGATGAGCGTATATTAAAAATATTGCACGATAAGCGCGTGACTCCTTGGATGTATTATAATATTATAGTCGGGGGCAAATGAGCTGGTACAGAGTATGTTATAGTCGGGCTTGACGGTATTTCTCACTTGTTTAAGATGTGTGTTGAGGTAACCAAAATAAAAATAAATTAAAATTATTGCAGCAAATAAATTAATTATATTCCCAACCTAAGACTTTTCTGCCAATTGACGTCTCAGACTCACAAAGTTATGCGCATGCGAAATGCAGCAAGTATTTGCACTATCTTATATTCATTGTATTCTGATACCAGGACGTACCGGTATACCGAAATAAAAATCCGGTTACCGAAAACCGAAATAGAACCTTTAACCGAAACATTAATTTACCGGAACCGAATTTCGATTCGTGATTAGTTCCTGATTATAATACATTCGATTCCTCTTATCGCTATTGGCAAGGTTATAAGCAATCAGAACCGTTTGAGCGAGTTATTTAAATTTAACAGAGGAAAATTAGCAGAAAGCGGTTTTTCAATGGTATGATTTATGCTATATGCAAAAAAATCTTGGTTTACACTATGAGGCAGATTGAATTTAAGTAGTATCTGAGTGCCTAATCACGAGGCATTGATGTGAAACATGATGTTTAAGCTATGCTCCTGCTTTCATTCACTTATGTGTGTAAGTGTTACTCTATACTCGATGGTCAGTACTCAGTACTCGATACTCTGTATTCGATGCTCAGTTGGCATTGAAATGAAATAATTTCAATTCAAATGTCTCAATTGGCATTGAAATGAAATAATTTCAATTCAAATTTCTCAATTGGCATTGAAACGAATGTCAAAGCGCTATTAACACGATTTAGTGAGCAAATATTCAGTGAATTTTAAAGTGAAATAAATATGATATAATATATGCCCTTGGTACGCCCTCTCCTACGGAAAGTAGTCAAAAAAATTATATTTAGAGTTGAACAGAGGGGGTCTGGGGGTGAAAAGGTAAACCAGCGTTTAGTCAAAATCGTTTCGAATGTGCCCACTGTGCCGGGCCAGAGTGTAGGCACTCCATCCTTAATCCATTGTAGGACTACAATCGTCTTTTCGGGATGCAACACACTGACTTACATTATGAAATTCTTTCCACAAACATTCAAACCATGCCCACGTTGCTTGCTAATTTTTTATTTTGAATTGAAATTATTTCATTTCAATGCCAACTGAAAATTACGAATTGAAATTATTTTATTTCGATGCCCATTCAAAAGACCGAATTGGAATTTGGAAATTTATAATGCCAAATTAAAACTTTTTGAATTATTATTTAAAATTTAATGCTAATTCAAAAATAATGCTAATGCCTCAGGCACAACCCTGCTCAGTACTATAATTTCAGTTCTCAAAATTCAGTATTAGATACTCCGTACTTGATATAATTGTTCTAGTTTTAGTCCTACAGTCAAAAGCGGTAAAAAAAATTAGCGCACTAGTACCAAAGTCGTTTTCTTCATATGTGGGCTTGTCCATGATGATGATGAAGGACAAGCCCACATATGAAGAGAACGACATTCGTAGTAGTGAAGTTTCAATTACTGATGAAAATGAAAGAGTATAAAAGCTTCGGCTTGACCTATGCAAGCCATTAATAAACACGAAAAATTCTTCCTTCCGATCAAAGCTTAACTGTTTTCCTTTGGCTTTGATGCCCCTATTTTAGTTGCCACCGAACGAAATCCACTTCTGAGAGAATATGAAGCCATTAGATAAGACATAATGTTGTCTGGGTCTGTTGAACTGACAGGCGGCGGCCACACGTGTCGGGGTAATTGAGCCGAGTGTCAAGTTCATCGGAGCTGCGTGTAAACAAACAGAAATATGTGCGTACATCGAGGCAGAGTCCTTGAGTAGCGCGCGGCAGCTGGCTATAATCTGGATGACGCACTGTGGCCGCCATCGCCGCCTTGTCCATTAAAGCGAATTGTTTTGCAGGTTTCGATGTGTGTTACAATTTACGATGGCCGTAAACTAAGTGCGAGTATACTCATAGTACGAATACAGGAGAGCTCCTTGCCAGCCGTAAATATTTTATGACTTAAAACTGCCCCTTTTGGGGACGAGGAGAGTGAAAAGTGCCGCCCATTTATGGGTCTGCAAATATTTTGCTATATAAATGTGAGCTCGTATCTCACACAAATGGCCGGCTAGACAAAAACTTTCACTTTCGGCTCGCTCATCTATTATACTTTAGAAAATCATGGCTCAATGTTGCCTATGGGTAATCTGATTTATGTTAAAATCTACTTTGTCCCAATAAATCTATTTAATGTTGTACAACCCTAGAGAATAAGTGCGAATAGCACACACTTCCCGCTTATGAGTGTTGTTTCACAGATCATCATAACTCACTCAAGGGCCCTTCAGATGCGTAGCTCGCAAGCGTTTATTTTTAGGGCTACTACGTCATGACCTTCTCATCTTTCAGGCATGATTTCAGTACTGAACACATGGGTTAGTTTAATGGGTAGTACTGAAAACAGTACTGAAATCAGTCATGAATTGGAGCAATTCCTACTTCTCAGGGGTGAATCAGCACTGACAAATTCAGTACTGAGGCGTTGAACTGCAGGGTTATAATTATTATTGATTTTTGTGAATGCCAAAGAAACAGATTGAAAAAATTTCATAAGTTAGAGTAAGTGTAGGTAAACATTTGGCAGATCCTGTACAAAAATTTTTCTAGAGGCCAGCCCGACAGCTGTTCTTCTAGCAAAATTCAGCTAACGAAAATGTGATTGTTGTTGTGGCATGCGATATTTTCTTGTATTTATGTTTTATAGCATGAGAATATTTATGGCTTGGGTAATTGAATATGTCAGTTTTTTTGTTGAGGATTTTATGAGGATTTTATGAATTCACTTTAAGTTACGTTTGCAATTAAAAATCATTTCTTTTTAAATAAACGAAAACGATCACCGAATTGGTCGTAGAAGAGTAATTGTACCGCTGTTCTATATGTATGCACAATTGTACAAATATATATTCCTACTTCCAAGTTGGCTCTGCTTACGAAAACGGGGGAAAGAGATCAAAAAAACTTACATACATCGATCCAAAAGCTCGACCGTTGAAAGGCCCTTCACAGCGACTTTGTTGATGTTGTTGCTGTTGGTTTTGCAGATTTTTCTGTATGGCCTTAAAGGTTTTTGATTTCGGAGGCTTAAATTCAATTTAATTAATTTAAATCTTCCCCGAAATATTGCTGTGGCCGTCAATAGGCCTGCAATGCGTTAGAGTTTATTTTTTCGCGTTAACAACCACACACACACTTTTGCTGCTACTATGTAGGAGATTTTGGAGTTTACCAAAACCTTCTGGTCTGGAATCTAGGCACACAGTTTCTTTGAGGCTTTTTACTGCAATTTTCCTTCTTTGGTAGTTTTTGGGCATTAATTGGACCGAAAAGAATTAACACACACGATTTTGTCAACTATAACAGGGGACAAAACGATGTCCAATTGCAATTGGTTTGACATAAAAAAACCACGACCATTACAGGGGTTCAAACTCGTTGTAAAGTCTAAGGTTCGTTTTGCCGACCGGTTCCTGGAACACAAGGTTTTGGTTCGAACTTCGGCTCGCTTGAACATAATAGAATAGTACCGATTTATTAATACTAATTTTTATACCCGTTACTCGTAGTGTAAAAGGGTATACTAAACATTTATTTCCATGAGTAACGGGTATATCAAAGTCGGTTAGAACCGACTTTAACTTACGCTCTCGTTTTAAATAATATTCTTTATTTCAATGATTCAATTTAAATTATCAAATTCGTTAACTTACATTTACAACTTTTGCGAACTACTTAAGCTGCATTTGCACTCATACATATGTCTCTAAGTAGTCGGCTGTCAAACTTCTCTAAAGAGAATCTTTTATCAAATAGAACCTGTTTTGTTTCATCGAAGAAGGCTACATTTTCTAATTATTTAAAGATATATGACAAGTGTAATGGAAGCTTTTGTTTAAGTTAATAAGCATTATATCTTCTAGGGGCTGTTCATCTATACTAGCTAGCTCGTAGATCAGAAAGGTCAAACTTAAGTTTTGAAAAGGCTCGTTCAACTGATACCTGAGTTACTGGACAGCATGTATAGTTAAGGCCATATTTTTTAACTACTCGTTTTTTTGACCTTTCCAAACTTTTAAAACGTGTGTCGATGTATTTTTTCTTGGACAATTTTCGAAGGAATCTATAACATCATTTACAGATTTGGTATTTGATATTTGATTATTGCTTTCATAAACTTCTTATCTTCCCAATCAGATGTTGATTCATTTAAAGTGGAATTTTGAAAACTCTCATTAAGAACTTCTTTTTCGAGCTTCAGATAGTGATAAACAATGTTTTGCTGAAGATTTGAATAGTTATTTAATTTCAATTGTGCTATATGCTATAGATTTCATATACATATTATATATACAAACTACTTAACTTTTGTGAACCGAACCTTATTTTTCGAAAAAATGGTCCTGTCCCAAAAGACCCGTAGCGAACCGGTTCTAAGGGGTTCGGTTTCGGACCGGTTTGCAGCCTATGTTAAGAGCCATATCTATATCTCGGAAGATATATTAGCTATGAAGTTGGATATGGAATTGAATATTTTACTGGTTCAGAAACGGTTTCGAGCCGGTTTAAAAGTGGTTCAGAGCCATATGTATCTCAGCAGTTATTGAGCTTGAAATTTGCTCTGCAGGTTGGTAATATGGAGTTGGAAATGGTACTGGTTCCGGACCAATTATTAATCGATTCAAATGTGGTTCAAGGCTTATTTCAGATAATTACATTTTGCACCTTTTTAAATATTAAGAAAATTTGGAAATTTTAAATCCGTTATATTCCTGTTTATGAAGAAATCGCTTGTTGGAATCGCAAACACAATGTCAGCTATTTCGTATAGTATATCTTCTGAATATATAAAAAGGGCCCTTTCCACATTTTCTAAAGAAATCCGGCCTGGTTCGCTTAGCAAAACGGTTCGATTTGGTTGGGTCAAAGTTCGGCAGTCCTGACATTTTTAATAAGTTGCTTATGTAGTTGTCCATTTTTAGTGTTGCCCGGTTACATTTCTTAATTGCGTAATGCATTGCATACTTCTGGGATCAGCCTGAAACTAAACTCTAGTCTTGCATACTCATTAACTTACAATATTAAACAGTGTTCAATTTAAAGCATTCACTAGGTATTGCCCAATTCAATTGTGTTAAATTCTTTTATCGAAAATACCTCAAATTTGCCATTTTCGCTTTTTCTCTTTTTGTTCAAGTTCTAATGAAATTCACGGTTCGTATTGTGGCATCATGTGTCGAAACTTATTTGTCACCCGCCCATCATGCAGAAAGGGGGTGTGGCGTGAGTGTGGTTACTGGGTTTACGCATACAGACTGTGTGGGATTCTGGAGTAGAAATATTGCCACGATGGTTGCCTGGTGAAACGTAAAATTTTGTGAAGATATGCAGCATCACGTAACCACATAAATATGTTTGCGTACCCCACTTTGTAGGGTGGCTAGGTGTGTTTACCCACACAAAACAACCACACAAGTACACCTCGTGTATGAGAAAACACAAACAGCGTCAGCCACAAGAGAGCATCGGCAACCGGCTTCATTTTTCCACCCACCCACACGCAGCTCCTGTGCCTACGCACATGATACCGAAAGATGCTTCATTAGTTCGACAAAATACTAGCGGCAACATGGCGTATGAGCGACATTATTCTTTTATGCCGTCTGCAATGCAGCGTCAAGGAGACGCAGCTGCCAAGTGGAAATTCGAGTACGACTTTGACTGTGACAAACCGCAAAATACTTTCAAATGTATTTTCCTTTAGTTTTTTCTGCTGTCGACGCCTTTGCCTCTGCCGTTCTCTTGGAGAATCGCAGCGCTTTGGAATTGCAAATAACTTGCATGTGTGCGTCGCCCCCTTCATTTTCAGTGCGTGAAGGAGGTAAGGCGGGGACTAAATGCGCGCTCACAGATGTCCTGAATTATGTATGACTGTGTGTGAACCCCGATGTGCAGAGCTGTTCATATGGGCGAAATGAAGAGATCCGAGATCTACTTCAATGGCCAGAAAACGTGGTTTGGGCACTTTTAGTAGTGCCTTTGAAACAGCTTCAATCTGTTCGGGAACTGAAGAGGCTATTCAGAAACAGCTGGACGGATAAATTTGGTGGCATTTGGAACTTTTTCAATCGGGGAGCAGCTCCAGGTGGCTGCCCGGCTTGTTGCTCGCCGTGCGGCTGTCATTATTTTGTTGCGCCATGAATTATATATAGCAAACAATAACAAATATCGCTTGCAATTGTTTTGTTTTGATTTGGTTTTATTGTTAAACTTTCTTTTCTATTCCCAGATGAAATGAGAAAGCAATTGCAGTGCGACAATAACGAACTCCAAATATTCTGCGTTATACATATGTATATTTCGAGAATTTGTTATGCTTTGGATAAACAAGAATTTGCAAGTCTTCGGCTAGACCGAAGTTTATATACCCTTGTAGCATATATAATTTATCTAAATTAAGGTTTTAAATGATTTTCGTCGAGCATTCTTAGCTGAGTTATTTCCCAAATTCAGCATTAGATGGCGCCACAACTTTGACCATTTGCTTGCCAGTTTGTTATATAGAAGCTATACGATATATTCATGTTGGTGGATTGCAAATTAATGATGATGAAACCGCGTTTCGTTATCTCTATATCTCCGAATCAATCCAATGTCGATACCTCTTGCTCCCTGATCAAGTATAAATTTGCAATAATCTTCCTACTGAACTCGAGTGATGCGGTATAATGATAGCCAATTTAGGGTATCATGATACAAGGATTTGGAGCATGTACCAAAGAAATAGTACGCTACTTAAAAGTGATACTGCTCCCTCCAACAGCAGAAACTATTCGATGCATAATTTTTTTCTGATACATGCTCAGGAATCAATTATTCTGCTGAACACGCCCATTGTGTGGACAGAACAAATTTGAGAAGCGCCGGGATCTCTAGCTCGGATACAGTTGAGAGATTAAGTAGGAAGTGTTGACCCAATGTGTTTGGTCTTAATGTACTAAAAGCGGAGCAGTGACAGACGAAATGGTGGTAAGGTCAACCAATCCTATACAAATATAATTGTACATTCTAGTCAAAGTTTGATTTAAAATCAAAACAGGTTTCTAAAACCCATATACATATAATTGTATGTACTATAATTATAATTGTACATTTTTACTGAGATTGTAGTTTTTTCCATCGACATTTCAAAGTCTTCTTTATTCTGTTTAAGACTATTCCTGCTGAGGCCAAATCCGTTGTGTAAAACTACGTACCCTACACACCAACTACACACTTATTCGTCTTCCATCCCACGCCGACTCATTCTATATCTATTCGAAACTCCGGAGTTGCAAAAGTTATTTTGGGACGAACTTTGCCAACTTTTTGTTGCATATTTAAAACGGGCTTACGCGTAGCCCTCACCCTGCTTACCCACTTCGCCGCCCATTCCAAATGAAATGAGATAACTTTGCAAATATATTCAATTATCTTTTCTCCAGAGATAATTTGAGAATGCTGTCCGAACTTTGGGGCTCACGCTCGCTGTGGGTTGTCAGCTCTCAGTCGCACGAAAGCATTTGTCATTGTCCCCGAGGAACATTCACCTGCTGGGGAAGTTACTCCGGCTGAGTGGCACGCGTGTGGGATTCCCCTGGTGCATGACAAGCCCGGACGTGTCGAGTACAATTTGCACAAATGGACTCTTCAATGTCGTAATCATCGAAGAGCCTCAATCGGGGCTGGCTCTGACACCGGCGAGCAGATTGACACACCCAAAAGCAAATGCATAGACACAAATCCTCCGGAGATTCTACGCAGCCTTGCTCCATTTGATACCAATCAAAAGCATCAATCGACACGGTTACACCCTGTGTGTCCCAATGCCCAATAGCACAGCAAATCTTCAGTCAATTGAGTGCCGAGTGCTGAAGCGAATAGTCCACAAATGTGGGATGGAGTGTGTGATTTATGGGAACCCACTTGGCTGTGGTGGGGGAAACAAAGTAATAACAATCGAATCGAAACTGTTGTTTGGCCAATGACAACAAGACAAAGCTCAATAATTCGCAATTGTTTGAAATGGAGTGGAGTCCCAGGAATACATCGAATCTGTGTTTTCAAGCGCCAATTGCGCGCAGTCAGCTAAATATTTACTACCAGAGTTGACTGCTTCATCTAGGGCAGACTGCCATTGGTGGTTAAGGGTTGTGTAGTTGATGCGATAAGAATCTCAGAAAGGGTGGAACAGAAAATCCCACATCGCCCTAGTCGCACGGTAACCGATGAGCACACATTAAAAATTGTAAGGCAATTGGCCATAAACCGGATATGCATTGCAGCTCCTAATGAGGCAATTGAAGAAATAACCAGGACGTGCCAACTAGAGTGTTGCCGTGGCAAAGCCAGAGCCAGAGGCTAAAAGGCAGCAGCGCCAATGAGATAAAAGTTTCTTATGTTATTACCTGCACGTGTTTTTATAACAGTTTCACAAGTTTTTGCACACCGGGAAATGCATAAACATGTTTCCATTTCATTCTCTCAGTGAGCCAGACACAGTCGACGTAGCGGAAGCGGAAACGCCAGCTCAAAGTTGCAGCTCAAAGTTTCGCTCTTGATGGCAGCTGGACCGGAGACGGCTGGAATCGCAACAACTTAACCGGAATGTACACGCTGCTGTGAATTTTTCTTGGTAACTTTGCTATACCTGCGCTGACATGCCGTAAGTCCGCCTCAACTCGCAGCAATCCTCAGCCAATTGGCAAATGGTTTCCCACCTCGTGGCAGGCGGCAGACAAGCGATGGCCATAAATTTTCGGAAATCGCGCAATTCAATTTCACCCGCACATATGCCACCACAAAATCCCCCGATGGCTTAACCCTTCTTCAAGTTGTCGCACATATACGTTGACAGGCATGGAGTCAATTAAGCAAGAAGGCTAGATATATGCGTGCACGTACTTTATAGAGCCCTGGGCGAACCCATTCAGTGGTCAGGGAGTGGAAAATAAAAGAACGAGATAACAATGGGATTTTTTTTGCGAATTCATTTACACATAAAATAATATTTAATAAATATTTTTGTAATTTAATTCTTGCTCGAATAAGTTCGAACTATTTTCATTTCACTTGTTTGAAACATGTATTGGTCAAACACGTTGAATTCTGCCAATGTTTATTGTCATTATGCAAGATATCAGTTACACTTGCGTGAATTAAACTATTAAAAGAATCGCGAAATTGCAATTGCAAATTTCTATATTTTCCAGTATATTGAAGGGTTGGTGGTACTCGAGATGATTTTTGTGTGCTGAACAGACGCGTTTTGTGGGGAACCTATACTTTTGTTTAAACTTTTTTTGATATAATCGAAAAGAACTATTTCTTAGCTTTGAAATAAACTATCCCAAACATTTCTAAAGTTAATAAAGCTCCTGGCGAGGATCGCATACCAGCTGAGTTTTTCAAGCATGCAACCCCAGCGTTCGTTGAAGAGCTTGCACGCACCTTAATGACATCTATGATTCCGCTGATGTACCTGATAGCTTCAAAAAGATCGTAATATTTCCCATTCACAAAAAAGGTACACAAACAGAGGCGAGCAACTATAGGGGCATATCTTTCCTAAATTCGACCATGAAGCTGTTTGCATCAACGCTTCTCATGCGATTGGAAAATTGGGTCGTGGAACAAAATCTTTTTAGCGAGAACCAGTTTGGGCTCAAAAAAGATTTTTCAACAGTCGATTTCATCTTTATATTGTCCTCACTCGTTACAACCCATATTAAAGAGCAAAAAAAACTTTGCGAAAGCCTTATCGATTTCAGGGAATCTTTTGATACCATCGGAGCCTTATGTACAAACTCAGCAATACGGGGCAATCGACGAAGTTCCTGAAAGTCATACAGAAAATGTATGAGGAAAATATAGCAGCTGCATGGGTTGGTAGGCATGTTTTAATGATGTATGGAGATTTCAAGCTATAAGATTTCAAGTTGGGTATAAAATGCGTGAGCCAAAATATTTTGGGGGTGGGGTGGGGGAAAGTGATCCCGCATCAAGGTCAAAGTTCGCGAAAAATGGTCGAAAATTTATATATAAGGTCATAGCTGCTTAGGGGTTGCTTTTAGAGAGGTCAAATGTACCAGTGACCCCTATTGTTTTTCCTCCCGCAACATTTTTTTCCTTGACCTCTACCCCCTATCTCTCCTCCCTATAGGGGTCCCCATACCAATATGACATTTTTACAAAATTGCCCCCCACCTCTTTAAAACTCTTCCTAGGAGTATAAAATGTATTACCAACTCCCATTATTTTTTGACTCCCAATATTTTTGTTCTTGGCACCCACCCCTTGTCTCCTCTCCTTAGGGGGGCTCCCTTACAAAATTGATGAGATATTCAATTTTTTTTTTGATTTCATACCACTGCCACTTGACTAGCACTCCAAAGTGCCTCCTAGCCATGGAAAATATAAGAACAACCCCAACTATTTTTCTCTTCACGAAGTTTTTGTCCTTGGTACCTACCCCCTATCTCCCCTCCCTAGGGGGGTCCCCATACAAAAATTACATTTTTATAAAATTGCCCTCCAACACCCTAAAACACTTCCCAGGAGGGTAAAATGTATAACCAACCCCCATTATTTTTCACTTCCCAACATATTTGTTTTTGGCGCCCACCCCCTGTCTCCACTTGCTAGGGGGGCTCCCATACAAAATTGATGATAAATGCATGTTTGTATGGATTTACTTATACGATGTTATGGCAATATACTTAGGTGGCAATACACTGGGATGGTAAAATGCTACCGGAGATGCAAGGGAAAAAAAAGTTCCTCGACTTCCTGTGATCGCTACGTACGAGGCAAACGAGCAGCTTTTAGGCGTGCCGAAAGTAGCATCAGGGTAAAGGAAAAGGCAAACATAGCTTTTAGGCGTGCCGAAAGTAGCATCAGGGTAAAGGAAAAGGCAAACATATCTCAGAGGCGGTATACGATTTGTTAAAAAAGTGAACCATTATTGACCACGTTTAAGCTATTTCATTCGACACCAAAGAATCAAACACTGGTCAATACCAAGGTGCGTCATCATTACTCCAGCAATTATTAGAACGATATCTTTTGTATTTACCATGCAGACATTATATATATGAACTCCAATTGAGAGAACTGTTCGAATCCCAATTTAGTAAAACTTCTGACCTAGGAGTGCTTTTATTTTGCCATTTCAAAAATATGAAGAAATAAAGGACGAACCGTACTGCTCTGGTACAAAGGATGACCTAGTCGCTACCAAAATACCAGCTCCAGTACAAGTTGACGTTAGGACATTTTGTGTAGCTCAACCTAACAAAAAACAGCCCCGAACAGACTATAAAGAATTTCTGCAAATTGTACTTTTGTTCCCTGGCGAAGACATGCCCAATTCCAACTTCAGCCCTCCAGGGGCCGTCAGTCATGCTCGATGGATGGCTAAGGCTATATACGGCATAAAAATATTTTTGTTTCGGAAGCATTTTCGATTGACTGAGAAAAGATTGAACGGAACCGATTTACTTTCAACCGATGCAAAAAGCTGGGCAGTGCGCGAAGACTACCAACAAACCCAAGAGATCTTGCACAACTTACATGTTGTAATGGAAGATTATAATGGTTTCTTATGCCGAAACGAAAAGGAAAAACAGTTTTTATTGCAGGTCGTCAGCTTCAATCGGAAGGCATTTCCGCTATGTTATAAAAATAAACTAATTTGATATGTGACTCCATTTGCGAAGAATGCGTTTAATAACATGAAGATTAAAATCCCATTTAAATTAAATTTAAATTTTTGTATTCAATATGGTTTTTGTACTTTTGATATAATATGTAATTTCCATGGCTAAGAGGCACTTTGGAGTGCTAGTCAAGTGGCAGTGGTACAAAATAAAAAAAAAACATGAATTTTTCATCAATTTTGTATGTATTTTGTAGGAGACAAGGGGTGGGTGCCAAGAACAAAAATATTGGGAGTCAAAAAATAATGGTAGTTGGTAATACATTTTATACTCCTAGGAAGAGTTTTAAAGAGGTGGGGGGCAATTTAGTAAAAATGTCATTTTTGTATGGAGACCCCTATAGGGAGGAGAGATAGGGGGTAGAGGTCAAGGAAAAAAATTTTGAGGAGTGAAAAATAATGGTGGTACATTTCACCCCTTTAGAAGCAACCCTGGGCAGCTATGACCTTATATAATATATAAATTTTCGACCATTTTTCGCGAACTTTGACCTTGATGCGGGATCACTTCCCCCCACCCCACCCTCAAAATATGTTGGCTCGCGTATTTTTTTACCCAACCTCGCAGATTGAGAGGCTAGAGCAAGTCGAAATTGAAAAATCGTGCACTAAAACATGCCTAATGGGTTGGTTCACAACTGTCAGAAAGGTTCCAAAGTAACACAGGAGTAAATCAGGGCTGCTTGCTAAGCCCGCTGCTATTCTCCCTCTACATAAACGATATTGCGGAAGCATTTCCAGCAGGAGTTTTATTTGGCAACATGCATATAAAAACGATAATATAAGCGGGTGATATGGTGCGATTGGCTGATTCAACATGGAGAGCATGGAAACATGGAAACATGGAGCTTAAAGGTTGCGGAGATTGAGAAAGTAACAGCTTACAAGTATCTTGGAGTTACCATGACCTCAAATGGAAAATTTACAACGCACCTTCGTCTAAAACTAACATTTGTTATTAGCAAATGAAGCTCAATGCTTTAGTGAATGGCGACTTCTAGCTGCTGAGGATAACCTCCCACTAGATCTCCAAAAACATCGATCATGGACGGCGGCACACAAATCAAGAGCGTAAGTTAAAGTCGGCTCTAACCGACTTCGATATACCCGTTACTCATTTAAAGAAATGATTAATAACCTTCCAGTGTGCCTGAGGTGGGGCAGCCGAAAAGTATGCAATACTTTTTAACTCGGCTACTTATCATCCGATCCTGGTGGCTTATAGATATTGCGAATATAAATGTACGTTTTAAATTTGAGATCGATATCTCAAAAATTGTGGGAGTTATTCAACATTTTTTATTGTGGGGGCGGGGGTCGGCGTGTCAAAAATTTGAAATAAACTTGATTTGCGTGCAGACAATGGGAATCTACATTTCAAATTTGGTTGCTCCAGCTCTTCTAGTCTCTGAAATCTAGGTGTTCATACAGACAGACGGACAGACGGACGTACGGACGGACTGACAGACGGACATGGCTATATCGACTCGGCTGTTGATGCTGATCAGGAATATAAATACTTTATATGGTCGAAAATTATTCCTTCTGCCTGTTCAATACATTTGCCAACTTTAGTATACCCTGTTACTTTACGAGTAACGGGTATAAATATACTGGAGCACATAGCTGAAGGCACTCGAGAAAAATGTTTTGAACAGGCCCAGAGAAGCATAAGCAGAGGATTGTACAAACATCTTAATTTCTCCGCTATAAACTAAAAGAAATCTCGCAAATATTCCGCGCCCGATGTGATTTTATGGTACTGAACTTCAAGCCATATAGAGATGGTGGCCAAATGTCCAATCCTGGCAGAAATACGTTTGGTATATGGGCAACAATCTTCGTAGAACACAGCAGAAGTAATTGATATTTGAACTAAAAACGGGATCAACACAAGAATTTCGGTATTGAAACATTCGTATGCGAGTCAATCCTTAATTGTCCGAACTGGCGCGTAATGTAGTTGTTCTCGTTCCAGACTTCGGATATATTTACTCTGATAGTTGCGTAGTTCCCTATCTGTTTTGACATCCAGCCTATCGGGAGGAGAAGAAATGTGGTGCTAAGCCCCTCTATGGCCGGGTATACCGACCCATTGCCTGCATAAGAAGAGGGCAATGTATGCATTCTATACTCGCTCAGTGATGTTGTCGTGCCAGAGTAGTTTCCTATCCAGAACGACATCAAGATACTTGGCATTTTTCCTAAATTCCAAACTTATGTAGTTAAGGCTAGAGGGGTCAACTTTGGATGTAACTTTATATCTCTATGTGAAGAGAACTTGTTGCGTCTTTGTTGGACTTAGACCAATTCCTTACCAGTGTCACTAACGCGGTCTGCATGAGGGCACATAAGGTTCGTGGAAACTTTCCGCTTTTAAAAAGAGCAGTGTCGTTAGCATATGCCATCGTCAAAGGTCCCTCCGCTTCCATGAAGTGCAGCAACCTAGAGATGCGCGGAAAGAACACCTGCTTGGGGAGCGCCTCGATTGGCGAGTATAAAAGCAGTGCCGCCACCAAGATATATATTTCTTAAATGTACACAACCAGAAGTGCATCCACTTCCACATCTTTTCTTTTGGATTAAATATCATTCCCGAGAGACCTTTTTTAAAATCTAAGGAAGTAATACACTCAGAAAAATACACAGTTTCTTAATTCGATCCAGAATTTTCGATATAAAAATAAAAAATAGAGGAAAGCTAACTTCGGCTCGACCGAAGTTTATATACCCTCTGTAGCTTGTACAAATTTTATAAATTAGTAGCCCGATTCCACTAACACAAATATGTACATTCGGCCAAATGTACACATTTTTGACAAGGCCTCCTATATACATTTTCTACACCTAATTTCTATGGCAGCTGTACTATATAGATGTCCTATCAAACTTGGTGGAATTATGTGAAAGCATAGAAAACTTGTTAATACAAGGTTCGGAGACGTTGGCAGCTATATGCTATAGTCATCCGATCTGGCCGGTTTCGACAAATGTGCAGCGTATTTGTACCAAAAGACTTCGTGCAAAGTTTGGTTAAGATAGTTTTAAAAATGACGAAGGAGATAGCATAGAAACAGACGGACAGACGGACGGACGGACAGACGGACGGACAGACGGACGGACAGACGGACATGGCTATATCAACTCAGCTCGTCATGCTGATCAAGAATATATATACTTTGTATGGTCGGAGATGCTTCCTTCTATGCGTTACAAACATCTGGACAATTTTAATATACCCTCTACAAGGGTATAAAAATCTCCTTGGAATTTTATTATTAATTTTGTTATTAAAATGTTATATTTACGAACTAATTAAATATATGGTACGACTTAAATATGAATTCCCTAAAATATATAATTAATGTGAGCAAATTTAACTTAGATTCAGGAATTTGTGAATTTAATTAACTTTATTAACTCATCCACACAAAACCTTTGGTGGTCACAGCGGGCCAAATAATTTGCGACGCTGATTGCATTTTTACCGGGCAGGCTAATAAACACAATTTCGCTAAAATGTCGGATCCGGCTGCCATAATACATGTTGGAGAAATTATATATATGTATGGATGAGAGGAAAACAATACACTTAACTGGCGGCAGCGGCGTCTGTTAGCCGCTGCTGCCAATGAAAACATCAACCCAAATATTTTCAGCTCCTTTTGGCTCGAGCCCTGCGGACGTTGCCTGCCAGGCTGCCATTCCCGGGCTGCCTGGCTGAGATCCAAGTGTGTCTGTGTCTACGTCCCGCCGCCTTTAATCTAGATTATGTGCCACCCTACGGAAGCCGAATGGGAAATAATAAGAACATTGTCGAGCATGTTCAATTCGGCGAAAGTTGTCTGTGCCATACCAGCTGGAGTACCTGGCCATGAGAATGGCCGGCAAACAGTTGGCGGGAGTGTGGAACGGCAGCATACCTGGTGTGCTGATGTCGACTTACTGGTGGCCATTTATATATTTTCCATTTATTCGTTGGAGTTTGTTTGGATTTGGGGTTGGGCTTGAGGTTTAGGTTGGGACCGCCTCAGCGTCATAACCGTTTAGTGCTGATTCCACCGCAGTTTCCAATAAAATGACGGTCGTTCTCCTTTGCCACCGTCTCGTGCTATTCCTGGAACACCAAAATCGCGACGCACGGACACAAAATTTTGTTTCTTGGCATTGGCAGAGGGGTGGCCGCACACTTTTTTATGCTTTTTTATGCCACAAAATTGTTCTGCTCGGGCATTTTATTTTTATGTAATCCAATTTCAAGTTAAATTTCATTAAAGATTTTGTCAGACACCAAATAGGCGAACACTGTTAGAAAAAAACGAGATCGCAAGTTAAAGTCGGCCATGACTGACTTCGATATTCCCGTTACTCAGGGCAAAAGTTGTATTTGTTAAAGAAAGGCCGAAAAAAATGCGACTTTTTATACTCTGTACCAAAGGTACGCATAGTATTTTTAGTTTTTAGCTGTTGATGCTGATCAAGAGTAAATATCCTTTATATGGTCGGAGATACTTCTTTTTGCCTGTTGCATACATTTGCACGAACTTAATATACCCTTTTTACTCTACGAGTAACGGGTATAAAAATAAAACCTGTAAATTCCTAGAGTGTTATTTTTTAACTAACCTCAACGTTTTAAATACAAAAGCTAAGTGCTTTTTTAATGCTTGAGAGAACTTTTCTTGTTCGGTATGGAAAAATAACCTCAAGCAAGATTTAAAGAAAACCATGAAAATGGTCAAATACACATTGACACAAAAACCAAACTTTTTTCTGCTGACTTTGTGGGTTGGGTAGTGAAATCTTTATTTATTTATTATTAATATTTTAGTTTTGATATTTTGACTAATAAAAGCTCTGGAAAATTAAAAAAAAATGTATTCTCTTCAGTTTGTTGTCATAATCAAATACTTTATATTATCGGAATTATTCCGTGTATTTTGAGTCAAAATGTCGCAAAACATTTTGCAACAAAATCTTGAATTTCTTAATCGAAAAATGTAAGGAACTAATTTGTAGCAGTATTTAATATCTTTTCTTCATTAAAAAGCTTTTTAAAAACGGCTATGCTGTTCGTAAGTTATGATGAAATAATGTAGATCTAGAAAAAATGGCGATGGTGGTGCCATTGAGAGATGAGATGCCATTTCATTCGTGCGCCCAAAAAATGGTATATTTCTTCGATTTTTCAGAAGTTGTAAATAAACCAAAACTGGTGTGGTCTCTTTGAAGTGTATAAAGAGGTCCTATGGAATATGGAGAATGAAAGGAAGAAGAGGTCTCTTTCCTGGGATCAAATCGATATCGCATCCTGCTTCGGGATTAAAATGTGCTCGAATTTTTTTTGCTTAACTCAATCTTTTTTAAGATTACCCCGGGATAAATGTTATTTTTTTTTAGGATTAAAAAAGTCGGAGCAACTCATTTTTTTTTTGCTCAGGAATATCCGAGATTACCCTTTTTTCATTACCGTTTGGGATTAATTTCATCCAGAATGGATTGATTTTTTTCTTTGAGTGGTGTAAAGACCTAATATGAAACTAAATGGGAAAGTCGACCGACCGGGCACGACAATAACATACTCTGCAAAGTTCTAAGTGTAGTCTTTGGAATTATTTGAAAATTACTTCACAGATGTAAATATATCGCTATTTTGGTGTTAAGGTATTTTAAAGACATCGAAGGATTGTCACACCGTAGGCAGACTGTAAATAAACTAGACGAGACAGTGAGAAAGAAAACCCCGTATCGGCAAACCGTGGAGATACAACCCGAATGCCAGCCGTTGTAGAAAGAAGTGATCCTTTTGGAGGCCGTACATATTGCTTTGAAGAGGTGCAGCGAGTGTAGACGACGATAATACGAATGGCACCAATCAAAATGCTAATGATATTGCGATGTTGACGTTGCGTCGATGACGTCGTGCGTGAGCGAGATGGCATTGGTGACCAAACTGAATGGCTCCCGTGAGAACGTGAAGGAGCCCGAATTGTCTGTGGCCGAGTTAAAGCAGATAATGGATGCAGCACCTGTCGGCAGAAGAGTTGTGTTGAGTGATGTTGCAGCGACGGTGCCCGTGTTTTCTGGAGACCGTTCCCTTTTAAATCAGCACGCCACGAACGTGATGACACCTTGCCCACAGCCAATATAGTTTCCGTCAAATCTGCCTCTAAAACTGCTGGGCAGACGCTTGATGATGCTGCCGCCGAAATCCGTTGCTTGAATTGCCGCCGTTTTAGTTATATTGCCGGTGATTACTTTACGTCTGTATGGACCCGTGGAGCCGATGACCCAGAGTGGATTCGTGGTGCCCATAAACCTAAATACCCATATAGAACCGTTAAACCCTTGCAGCCGATAAACCTGAATACACCCGTTGGACCCGCTAAAACGTTTGACCCTTTATACCCGCATTAAAACGTTAGACCTGTGCAACCGGCTATTGAATCCCGATGAGATCGAGGTCGATCTAATTGTCAGTTTTGCCAAATGTAGTCTCTGGAATTATTTGAAAACGACCGCCAAGATATAAATGCAGTCGAACTTCCATTCAGCGAATCTCAAGTGGACCAAAAAAAACTTCGCTATAAAGCAAATTCATAATATAGAGGTGTCCTGGAAATCTCTAGAGATTTTGGCCTCGATTGTATTGGAAAACTCTCGAAAAATCCGTCGGTGTCGCAGAACTTCAAGAGATTTCAATTTCTTATTTGAAAATGTAGTTAGAAGGTTTGTGTCCAAGACAATGGTCCGTCTCTAGCTAACTTCTAAAAAGGGTTGACAGCAAAAAGAATTTCCCATTTTTTAGTTATGAGTTAATTTTATTTTTCAATGAATTTTTTGATTGTGCTATATGGTTTAGCATATTTAAATTATATTTCGAATTTAACTCAAAAATATGTTGGCGCTAGTCATAGCTTGGAAACAATCGGTTGGTTTTGCGAACAATTATTGAAACGCAAATTTTATTATTAAATCAAACTAAATAATTAATTCATTTAACGCAACCTATGCAGTAAAATAATGTTGCTTACATTTCTACAATAAATTTTGCTTATCAAAATTGTTTGGGTGGTGAATTTTGTTAAATCTTCTAACAAAACACGAGAGATCCGAAATAGATTTTTTGGGACACCGAGAATTGGTTTTGGGTTGGAATTTTGTTGTAAGAGATTCCGTGACACCTCCGATAGAGAAAGAAATGCGTAATACGAAATTGCAGTGTTCAGAAAACGAATAAGTTATATAGACAACTTTGTTATACGGAAGTTCGTTATAGAGAAGTTCGACTGTATATCGATATTAAGTGTTTAGTGTCAGTTAAGACATCGAATGATGCTCACACCGTAGGCAGACTGTAAGTAAAATGGACGAGTCAGACAGACAGACAGAAAGAAAAACTCGTATCGAAAAACCTTGAAGAGACAACGCGTTTTGACCATGTAAGTAGTTAACCATGTAAATAGTGTGTAAATAAAAACCCGAAAAACCGAAGAAAAACCATCGCTTACAAAAGCAAAATTATTATACCCTTTGCAAGGGTATAAAAATATATCGTGATGTCATGTTTCGCCTGTGTAGATCTCGTTCTGTCCAATACAAGCAGTCGTAACCGAAGCCGCTATAGATTTCGTTCCGCTTACTCTTGTATGGAGTATGCAATTGAGCTCACTTGAACACAGTCATTTATTGCTCTACGTACTTTATTGCTGAAACCATTCAAACTCTCGGTTTCCCCCTAAAAGAAAACTTCAACTGATTTAACAAAAATGTCAATTTAATAAGTGATTGCATCTGAATGGGCACACGGAAGGTGCTTTAAGTGAGCTCTCGTTATGCAAATAAAAATGTGTGTGCGAGTGTATGTCTACACGGATATGTATGTGTATGTATGCAAGGGTGAGTGCCTAACATGTATAGAGATTATCATGGAATGTATCATAGTCATTGTTGCATTACTCAACCGTCACCGACTTGGCCAAGTTTCGTGGACAGTCCACATCACAGCCACGCAGCACGGCAATGTGATAGGACAGCAGCTGCATGGGAATGACGGTGAGAATACCCTGTAGACAGTCCACAGTCCGGGGAATCTCCAAGTGACGTGACGAGAAGGCCTTCGTCTCCTCATCACCCTCCTCGCATATGATCACCGGGCAACCCTTGCGAGAGGTAACCTGCTGTAGAGCGTTCATACATTTGACATAGACGGGATCGCGCAGCACAATCATTAGCACGGGCATGGAGTCGTCTACTAGGGCCAGTGGACCATGTTTCAGCTCGCCTGCCATGATACCCTCGCTGTGCATGTAGGTCAGTTCCTTCACTTTCTGAAAATCACAGGAACAAGTTAAGATTCGCTTTACAAGACTTGTACCAGAGGACTTACCAAAGCACCCTCCAAGCAAGTGGCAAAGTTGTAACCGCGTCCCATGATCAGCAGCGACTTGTGCTGGTAGAGATCCTTGGCCAATTCCTGCACCTTGGAGTCTAGCTTGAGCACTTCACGAATCTGATCGGCCAGCTTGGATAGAGCCTGCAGAATTTCCAGGCGGCGCTGCTGCAGAGATAACCGATCCTCAGACATGACCAGAGCGAACATAACCAGTGATATAAACTGTGAGGTGTAGGCCTTGGTTGAGGCCACACCAATTTCCGGACCAGCGTTGATGTGTACACCGCAATGCGATTCACGGCAGATGCTGCTACCCACGGTGTTTGTGATGCCCACAATCAGTGCTCCCCGCTGTTTGCAATAGCGCAGGGCCATCAAAGTGTCGGCTGTCTCACCCGACTGCGAGATAAAGAAGCACACATCATCGCGGAAAATGGGTGTGTTACGATCCAGGAAGTCCGAGGCCAGCTCCACCATTACGGGCAGTTCTGTCAGTTCCTCCAGCAATTGTCGGGTGGCCACTGCACTGTGGTAGGATGTGCCGCAACCAATCAACATTAGACGACGACAGCGCTTGATTTCAGGAATGTAGTCCTTAATGCCGCCCAGCACAATGGCGTTGCCATCGAAGCGTACACGACCGCGCATCGTATTGACCACCGAATCGGGTTGTTCGAAAATCTCCTTCTGCATGAAATAGTCATAGTTGCCCTTCATGATCTGTTGGATTTCCATTTTCAAGGTGGTGATTTCACGAGCATGCGGATCGTCCAGACTCTTCTTAAGCCGATGAATGCTCAGAGTACCATCACGCACAGCGGCCACATCGTCATCCTGCAGGAATAAAGTAATTTGTGGCATTTAATTCACTGACGACTCATCGTGAGACCATATTACCAGTCTAACTACTATTCAAATATTTGACTTACGAACGGACCACGAGGTGGGACGTTCGATAACCTGTTGCCGGCGATTTTAATAGGAAAAAGCGGTAAACAAATTTATGATTTCTTCACTCTATATCTAACTTAGTGACTTTTAGTAGGCTAGAGGTCCTGAAGTTGTTTTCATAACCATAATTAAAAAGGCGTCAACAAACACGAAAATGAATATGCCATCTATACAGCGGCATAAAGAACGCTACGGTTCTACCGTCAGTAGACCGTCGTGGTTGACTACAGGTTAGCAGAAGAATCTTTTCCAAGACAGAGTTGCTAAATCTCAAAAGGAATTTATTTTATTTCTAAAAATATAAACTATTCCTTTCTTGTTTGTTCCTCTTTGTGTATTTACGATGGTCTGCATTACCTTACGCTAGCGAATGTCCCAACCAACAGTAGTGGTTCCATTGTTTGACTTCCAACGGTCGCTTAACAAGGGTCAAAGAGACGCTTAACCCAATCAATTGTGCAACTGTGAAATTGAGTTGAAGAAAGTTGCTTACCTCCAGGTAGATAACACGGTTCGTGTGCTCAATTACAGCCGAGGCATCCGAAGCAAAGAAATATTCCACCTCCTTCTCCTCAAGCGGCATAAACTCTGAGGTACTGTCCGAGCGCGGCAAAACTGGTAATTCACGAGTTTGTCCATGCGGACGGAGCTCTATTTGGTTAGTTTGGCATTTTTATGGCGTTGTCGTTGGCGATTTATGGCGAGTAAATCGCATGGGTGTTGCAGTTGCATTGTCAGTGATTTGCGATGGCGAATGTCGATGGAGTTGCGTGTTTCATTTCCGTTGCACCCAGGAATGATGAGGACGACAGCACGGCACAGCGAGGCAATATGAGTGCATTGAGGCAAATGGTCGTATGCGAACAAGAATGTGTGTGTGTGTGTGTGTGTATGTGTGCGTATGTGGTTTCCCGGTAGGTATGAAAATCAGTCAACGTAATGTTGAAAAACAAAAAGGAAAAACAAATACATAGAAATTAACATCAGCATTATAGAAACAATTAGCGTTTAATGGCACACTTATGTAACCCGCTCACAAATAACCCAAAATACAATCACCATACCCACCGCTAAGCGACAATTACCAAGTGCCACCCACTGTGCCAATTTATAGAACTTTCAGGCAAGCCCAAAATTGATGGTGAAAACCAATTTCGAATAAAATTGCACAAAACCAAATATTTTATACATTGCCCCATATTATAAGGCAATTTAATTATGCATGCTCCAATGAGAATGTTTTTGTAGGATGGTCCATCAAATTTTTCGCAAAAGGCATAAAACTAACAAAGCTTTATAGGGTATTGTGGACAAAAATGAATTTCAGTAGTGTTTAGTAAATATTTGGCGAATTTAACGAAGACTAGGAAAAAAGTCAAGTATTTTTAAACTATTACACTGATGGGCACGTAGTGCGGAGCACACAGAGGAAAAAAGAGATCAAACACATTTTGAGATTCACTGGTTAAAATGAACTCTTCAAAAATATCATTTATTTCATTTCATTTGGCAAGAACATAATTTCCATTTGACATAAAATTATCGGCCCTGTTTCGAACTCCGGGTTAGCTTACGTGTAAGCGTTTGCATCTAGAATTTAACATTAGCAATGTTTAAGGAAAATCGCTATTGTTAAAGCAGTTGAAACCTATTGCTCAATGCCAAGTGGATTCAATACGTCATCAAGAGACGACCTGATCTAGTTACTACAGATTTTCGTCTCACCTTCCATATAAATTTGTAATTTTTAAATTAGAAAAACCAACATTTTCACGGAAACCGACTCGGAATCCGGACCAGTGTCCTATATCATTTACTTGAATTGATATTAAACAATTTCAGAACGCTACCCAAAATCTAATGATGATATCTAAAAAATAACTTTTTAAGATTTTCCAACATATCAAATGTAATGTAATGTCATTAATTCTTACGTCCATATCCAAAGAGCAATTTTCTGACCGATCGTTGGGTAACTATTCATTACTTTTACTCATCGCTCGCAAAACTGTTGATTCATTGAATAATAGCTCACGACATAAGCCATGATCTATATGATATATTATTCAGGGCTGCAAGCCTCCTTAAAATCGGCAGGGGTTGACTCCGGGTTCGAGCTCGCAAAACTTTTTGGGTTCGGGTTCACGGAGCAGGTTTAGAAGATCGTTAAACCTAGGTTCGAACCGGGGTTCAGGAATAATTTCGTTCTTCGCTAATTCAGAAAGCATGATCGTAAATTGAATTAAACTTAGAGCCGATAGCTCTATGTAAAAGATGATAAATCGGACCTTAAACATTTTGTTCATGTAAAGAAGTTTAGAAGCTTGATAATATCATATTCGAGCTTGGATCATCGGACGTTTTAGCAGGCTCCAGGTCAATAAATCATGGAACAATGAGTACACCCACAAAAATTTGA
Organism: Lordiphosa magnipectinata; assembly: GCA_037044535.1. Taxonomy (NCBI): domain Eukaryota; kingdom Metazoa; phylum Arthropoda; class Insecta; order Diptera; family Drosophilidae; genus Lordiphosa; species Lordiphosa magnipectinata. The sequence goes on from JBAMBO010003523.1 coordinate 70,777, forward strand.
ATCAATATCAAATTGATACGCTTTTTCTCAAATTGAAACAGAATCTAGTACCAATTTAAGCCTAGATGGTTTTTAACTGATATTTTGCGTATTAATTTAAAGCTTATAATATTAACTTGATGCGCAGAAGTATTAAATTGAAAATAATGTTAACAAATATAAGTTTGAAAATCGAAGAATGTATAAATTGTACAACGAAGCATGCCGAATGTCGCAGTTTTAATTTTTGCGTAAGCACATCAGTACTTAGCACTTTCCCAGACGACGTGCTGAAGATAAATAAATGGATTTAAATACGTATATGGATCACGAATTTATACATTTATAAGGTTGTTGTGGTCGTTTTTGCAGACATATGTAAATAACAAATGAATCTATTTAGACAGGACATATACCACGCCACAAGATGACGAACAATGCGAGAGGTTCGAAACGAAGGCAGCTGCAGAAGTTTCGTTTTTCGCGTGTTTTACTCAGGGTCTCTGCGAAGGCGTATACGCTTGCAGCTTGTTTAATTTATATAAATTAAGGAATTAAATGATTTTCGTCGAACATTCTTAGCCGAGTTGTTTCCCAAACTCAGCAATAGAGGGAGCCCCTACTTTGACCAATCGCTTGCCAGTTTGTTATATGGCAGCTATATGATATATTCATCTGATTTTGACCAAACTTCCCATCCAATTTGGATCATCCGATTTGGATCAAACCTGGCAGAATTGTGTGGTAGCAAATAATATTGATTAGTAACAAGTTTAGCACCGATAGCATTGAAAACAAAAAAATTGTGAGTGTCGTTAACACTCACGTGGCCTTGATGTGAAACATGATGCTAAAATTAAGGGCTTAATTTCAAAATCACAAGCTCTCTCAATAGTATATAAATCAGTAATGGCAATCTATCAAAAGAAGAAAACTTATAGGGCGTAGAAACACCAGCAACAAGATCACTTGCTACTGTGTCCTTCCTTTTTGTGTTATTTTCAAATTAATTTTAATTAAAAAATACATCCTCTCTTCTTGGTATATAAATCAGCAATGGCAATTTGTCAAAAAAAAAAAGAAAACCATGATACAACTAATGCGGTAAACGCTGCTCTTAGTAGCACTCACTCTCCTTTCTCTCCCTCGCTTTCAGCAAAAGCTATATTAGTTTTATTATGCTCACGAAGTAATGCGGGAGTACACTCTCTGTTACTCTCTCGTTGTTGCTGAGAGTATCTAAGAGTCTTCTTTGTTTTTGTGGCTAAGCCATGGACAATGAATTGTAAATGCAAGTTTTGTTGGCGTGTGTGCGGGAGGGTGGATGTTTGTGTTCATTGGTGTGTGTGTGTGTGCTCTTGAACTCATTCATCGTTTTTATATGCCTGAAATTTCACTCCTACTAAAATCTTCCGTGCCGAAATTAAAGATGTTTCACATCAATAAGTTTTTTTTTACTAAGACATTTTTTCAGACCTATCTTTTGTATAGCAGCTTTACTATATAATTGTCCGATTTTCATCATACTTGGTGGAATTCTGTGAAAGCATACAAAACTGATAAGTATGAGGTTTTGGGGTGTTTGCATTAAAAACAAAAAAGTTTTTCTCACTAAAACTAGTTTTTTGACCGATCGTTTTTATAGCAGATATATGCTATAGTCATCAGATCCGGCCGGTTCCGACAAATGTGCAGCATATTTGTAACAAAAGACTTCGTGCAAAGTTTGGTTTAGATAGCTTTAAAACTGACGGAGGAGAAAGCATAGAAAATAGGTCGGACATGCTTCCTTCTATGCGTTTCAAACATCTGGACAATTTTAAAATACCAGACCCCTTTTACAAGGGTATAATAATATTAAATTGATAAAAGATAGTATCAAAGTGATACTAAGAGTTTAACAATTGAAATATCACATTGATAAAACCTTGTATCAAATTGATACTACGAAATTAATACAAAAAAGTGTCTACCTGATACAAGTTAGTATCAATTTGATATCCTCGAAAAATCATTTTAATACTTTCGAAAATATCAGTTAGTTACTTGGAGTATTAAAGAAAATTTGATACTCAATAGTTTCAAATTGATGTCTAAATTGTGTCATTTTGATGATTACCTTTTTTTTGGGTGTATTACAGATAAAATGTACACTAACTTTCAATTTTGAGTGGTGATTAGAGATTGAGATACTTATAGTCTGCATTGAGATTCTTATTGTCCGTATAGGAAATCACAGTGGTTAGAGCCAGACAGGCATATTCCCAAATGTACACCGAGAGAGTAAATGAGAGCAAACAGCTGACTAACTTCTGACAGAAGCCGTGTCGACTGCGCCACAGTTCAGTCTATATATTTATGTTTGTTCATAACTATTAACAAACAAGGCACAAACACACACCACAAAGGAGAATAGTCGATTGTACAGCTATTTCAAGAACCTCTCGGTTCTATCATCAGCAGGCTTTGCCTATCTTCTGCTTATCGGCAGAGGCCATTGCCATGACTATGTGGTAATGTCAAAGGCTGCACAAGTGCAAAAACACACAGCAACAGAAAAAGGGAAATTCTTTCCCATCATTAAAAAACACACTTTTTCAAAGTTGTAGATTAGACCAAAATAAACAAACCGTTAGGATGAACCAACTTCATTTCGTTACACTTTCATATAGCACGTATAACTGTCTTAAAAACTCGGAAGAAAATTTTCAGTAAAAAAGTAATATTAAATTTTTTTTAATTAGTGTGAGTTGGCTGGCTCTAGGTCCGAAAAAGTTGCGTTTGTTCACAACTTGTAAACAACTTATGCATTGTACCACCAAAAAGAGCTGGTTGCCTTTACAGAACTGTTTCATCGTTATCCCTAACGACTCTTCAGAAGGCTTTTTGCTGAAGAAAGCATGATTGCCAACTGCCTCTCCATACAATCATTGCTTAGATCAGTTGGGAACTGCTAAAAGCAATGAAAGCAAAAATAGACAAGCAATGAGTGCTTTCATCTTTCTGGTGGTAATGCTTAAGCTTAGGGCTGAACTTTTTAAGTGCGAAAGCTTGAGCTTTTGATCGAACTTAGAAGTGCCCGTTAAATTTGAAATGCGAAGCATTCAAAAAAGCGTTTTTTGCGTTGTTTCTTGAAACTTTTGTTAGTTTCATTTACAAAAAAGAGAGCGGGCCGTCTCTTATATAGATTTGTAATTTATTTGGCGACCTTTCTAATGTTTAATTAGTACAATAATGTGGTACAATGCATAAGTTGTTTACAAGTTGTGAACAAACGCAACTTTTTCGGACCTAGAGCCAGCCAACTCACACTAATTAAACATTAGAAAGGGCCAAATAAATTACAAATTAAATTTTTTTTAATTACCGTTTTTAAGTTATGTTTTCTTACTATTTTCTTGATTTAATACAAAACAATCGAAATTTTTGACTGTGTCAGCCAATTGGTACCAAAAATTGTCATTTTTTGAGTTTTGGTTCCAATTCTACATGCTTAAGGGCACGTAACTATACGAAGGACCAATCGAATGAAGTTGGTAGGCTCCAATCGTTTGTTTATTTAAGTCCAAGCTACGTTTTGGTTCTGCATTGCTTAATCAAATTCGTTACAGTTTTCAAGACAAAGTTGAAAAACAGTACAAAATGAAGGAAAAACATGATGATTTTAAGACATTTTTGTAATTTTGAGTATAAAGATGTGACTTTTTTGACTTGCTACTTAAGAATGTTTTGTAAGCTCAGCCAAGAGCAACATCTTCCTCTAAGACGTTAAAGCGAAATTATTTGACTTAAGTCAAATGTGTTTAGCCGACTTTTAACTACTTTATTGGACACAATAGCAACATAAAAATTTACCCACAACTATAGTATTTTGAGAACACTGTTAAAAATTTTCAACATTTTTAGCTCTTTCCTCTTCCTCTTTCTTGCTTCTCTAAAGTTGCACTAGTTTCTTCTTGTTCTGAGATGTTCTTTTTGTATGAGATGTCGCATCTAGGTATTCATGTTCTTGGGTCTGAGTTAATCAACCACACTGAATAAGCTTGTGCCAATCCTTTAAATTTGAATAAACATATAATAATTTCTTAATGTCTTAAACGAAAATAACGCTTTATTGAACATTCCATAAAATTGAAAAGTTTAATCTTTTCTTTTTTCTAAAATTGTGAACTGCTTAGCAACCAACAGACATTTAATTAAGGACTCATATGAAAATAATGTTCATTCAAAGGACGACCACTTGAAATTTGAAGTGATTGAATAAATTGAACAAATACTCGTAAATAAATAATTCATTGCAAAAGGCACCAAATAAAGCAGTAATGCGCTTTTCCCCAGAAAAACATTTAATTCAATTAAAATTTTAGGAATTTTGCGCATTTACATTCCATTGCCGTCCAGTTCAAGCAGAGGATGGTGGTGAAGTGTTTTCTTAAGCCGACCAAAAACCAAGCAAGTAAATATATTTCTAAATTGAAAATTGTAGTTACCTTGGGTCTTGCCAGATTCGGCATCTAAACGAATGCAAGAGAACGAAAACAAAGGGGTAAGTGAAACATTGAGTAAGTTTTCTAGTGAATCAGCTCGTGAGTGTTAGCTTCGTTAGTCGACGTTAGAGGGGAAAATTAAGCATTGGTTTTAGTTTAGTTTTGCGAAATACCCATAAACCAAGGCTGAGTAAGTAAGGCTGTGGGGTCAATTGACTACCTTGATCGGAGGACTGCTTCTTGTCATCTACACATCAACATCGTCACAGAAAACGGGGCAGGAAGGAAGACGTAGTCAAAGGAGCGGCGATTTATTTAGACACATGCGACACATAGTTACAATTATTTACATAGAGACAGAAGATAAAGGACATGGCCAATGAAGTCAAAAAGTGAAAGGAATAGGGAGAGAGAACAGGTTAAAGATCATTTGGCGGACTTACCTTTGCCATACAGAATGGGAATGTGATCTGTGGCCAGACGGGTCTTTGTCTTAATGCCCACCAGCAGGGGTGAACTTCTACGTGAGGCCACGCACTCGCCGGGGAAGTATTTTGATTTCACCGCAACGGCAAAGGCGCCCTCCTTTAAAGAGAAGTGAAAAATCAATATAGTGAATTTTACGGTAGCAATTGAACAAGAGCATGTTCACTCACTCAAGAACAAACCTACACTAGTAGGCACTCGCCCTAAGTGGCTTACCAATTGCTGAATAGCATGCTCGACCAGCTCCCGGAACGAATAGTTGGGATGCTTTTTCCACAAATGATGCACCAGCTTGGCAAACACCTCGGTATCCGTGTCCGACTCAAACTCATAGCCGCGCTTCGCCAGGAAAGTCTTCACATCGTTGTAGTTGGTAATAATACCATTGTGGACCACTACAAAAGCATTGTCCTCATCGGAGCGCTGTGGATGCGAGTTTCTTTCACAGGGTACACCATGGGTAGCCCAACGGGTGTGGGCGATACCGACATGGGTTAACACCGGTGCACTATAGTCCTCACCACTGAAGTCTGTACAGAAAAAAAGGTAGGGATTTAGTCCTTAATTGACTCAAGCAGTCCATGTACTGCGTACTTACGCTCTTGAATGGCATCCTCCAGCACTTTGACCTTTCCCGTGCGCTTAACCATCACAATATTCTTGCCGTCCGCCGAGTCGATGGCCACACCAGTGGAGTCATAGCCGCGATATTCCAGACGCTTCAGCCCAGTAACCAACAGATCCAGCACCTCCTGACGCGACTTGGGCGTCAGGTAATTTAGATAGGCAAAAATTCCTATCAGAGGAGCAGAAGGAGTAATAAATATTGTGCAACTCGCCAGATTTGTGTATATATGTACTTGTACATATGCATCGAAAGAAAGATAAACCAGCAGCAAACATATTTTGCAAGACCCCAAATCAATTGAGCCAAAGCCCAACCAGTTATGAGGAAATCTGCATGCGAAACCAGAAACCAGTTTTGGGTTCGGCTGCAGCCAACGGGCTTGGCTCCATGGGGCTTTGTGGGCGACCACTTGAAGTTATTTTTGGAGCACAGTTCGGAGAAAGGCCATCGTCATCTACCAAATGTTACATAATAGCCATCAAACTCAATTATTTTGGCCAAAAAATCGAAATGAAAGAATGCGTTTGCAAATGCACATATTTTTTTTGAATGGCCCAAGACTGACCGAATTTTTGGAAATCGCATAAAATTAACTAAGATTCGATTTATTACCTTAATTAAAGAGTAAAGATTTAATGCTTGATTTACTTACCACACATGTCTTTCTATATGAACGGACACCAGCTGAAGTAGATTAGCGTCTGTCAGTAAGCTGGAAAAATAAAATGATTTCAAAACATAAATAAATTATATAGTGGAAAGAAAGCTTTTGCTGTGTTGAGCCCTTCACGCCTAACTCGGAAGATAAATATCGAATCATAGCGACAGTAAAACAAACTTTTTTCAATAGAAGCACTCTTAATTCACTGAATCATAGAGCGACTATCAGTGTCATTTTCGACCATATAAAGTTTATATATTCTTGATCAGCATTAACAAGCCGACCGCATGAACGAAGAGATCTCAGAGATGATAAGAGATACTGGTTTGACATGTATGGGACATATTTTTCTTATACTTGCAAGCAGATCAAGTTTATTTTCAATTTATTCCACGCCTCCTTCTGCATCCACAATTTGGATAAAACGTCACATCTCCCACAGTGTTGTAGATAGATGGCTTGAAACTTCTGGAGACATTGAGTAATCAAGATTATTTATCGATTTGCCGAAGGAATGATAATGAACGGATCAACTATACTCAATTTATGACCAAAAGAAAGTTCGCAGCCTTAGCGCTGAAAGTAGGGGTGTCACTGGTCAGTTTTGAAAATTACTCAAGTAGTAGTATTGTTCAGCTGCGCTGCAATCAGCTTATACTCTAGGTACAGAGTATATTGCAGTTGGGCTTGACCGACTTTCTTACTTGTTTTAAGAACTCTTCGTGCTTGCTTTTGGAGCAGATGAAGCCCTTTCTGGTAAATCCAGAATAAAACGAGAAGGCCAAGCTAACTTCGTCTGTGACGAAGTTTTTATACCCTTGCAAATGCTGCTTTTGAAATGTCAGAGTTTAAGAACGCTTACATAAAAATCTAAAAAATTTTTTAACTAAAACTCATTTTCCGACAGATAAACATCTGATTTCGACCAAATTTTGCGAATCTTTTGGAAAACATATCAAATTAACAATCGAGGAGATTAAGAAAGATATAATTGAAAACAGAAAAGTTTTTCTCACTAAGACTCATTTTCGACCGATCGGTCCTATGGCAACCATAAGATATAGTCACCCGATGTCGATCAACTTTTTCAAATTAGTTTGAAAGCGTTTAATATTAAGAATCACCGACTTTTAGAACGATTTATTTGAAAACAAAAAAGTTTTTTTCACTAAGACCCATTTTCCGACCGATGGTTCCTATGACAGCTATAAGATATAGTCATCCGATCTTGACCAAAATTTGCAAATCTGTTTGAAAGCATATAATATTAACAATGGCCGAGTTTAAGGCCGCTAACATTGAAAACAAAAAAGTTTTTCTCAGTTAGACCCATTTTTTGACCGATGGTTTCTATGGCAGCTATAAGATATAGTCATCCGATCCGGTCGGTTCCGACATATTAGCAGCGTGCAGTAAAAAGAAGACTCTGTGCAAAATTTCAGCTCGATAGCCTTAAAACTGAGAGACTAGTTTGCGTAGAAACAGACGGACAGACAGACGGACAGACAGACAGACAGACAGACAGACGGACGGACAAAGCTCAATCGACTCAGCTCGTCCCCCGGAAATGAATATTTCTATGCGTTGCAAACTTCTGGGCAAAATTATAATACCCTTTGCAAGGGTATAACAAGACTGTCATGCATGCTGTTGGTGCTGCAGTAGCAGCAGAAAGCAGAAATTTTGCTTATAACTTGACTATCGCTTATCCGTATCGATAAAAATTGCTAATTACTAAATGTGTCTGGGAGGTTCGATGTTCGAAACGTATATCTACAGAACTGTGGGAGCTATGACGTTTATCCCAATTGCGTGGGAGGCGGGGGGCGTTGCAAAAATTTAAGAAAACGTGGTCGGCCTGCAATTAGGAGGAGTTTATAGGATACACATGACGAACCTCTTGCTTTTACCACATCCGATATCTGTTTGTTTATACGGTCTGACGGATGAGCTGACATGTCTCTATTGACTCAGGTGTTGATGCTGAAATTTGAAATTTTGTCACAAGATTCCGAATAGCCGCCTCAGAAGGTCGCCCAAACTGACCATAAAATGGAAGAAGTGCGCGATGCACTTTCTTAACCGAGCATGAATATTGATAATAAAATTCAATAATCTGCAAGCGTTGTGCGTTTGTAAGTCCATTCATGGTCAAATTATAGACCAAACTGAACATGTTTGACAGTAACATGTGACACGAAAACAGCTGAGCTGCCAAGAAACAGAGAATTTTAGTTGCCTAAAAAATGGATAATAAATGCAAACAATGATTATTCGTGCTAAAAATAGCAGAAGTCAGGTTATACAGCATCGCTACTATTTTGTATCATCCTTAAACTTAAAAAAAAAACCATAACTTCATATTTTTTAGTACTTATAGAATTATAGAATACGTGTGTCAGATTTATCTAAGTTTATTTACACACCCTCGTGTGAATGTGTATTGTTGTTATCAACTAGTCGCTCTAGAATGTCTGCTGCTCTACGTCCGCCCACAACACCTTCATTCCCCCAACCCGCTTCCGCTGCTACCGTTCCATTTCTAGTTCAAGTTCCCGTCCCCGCTGCTCTCTAGCACTAACATGATTGCTCAGTTCAGTTTACACAAATGGCAATTTCTTGTATTCAACATTCTCGGTTTGTTTTTGCTTTTGTTTTTACTGCTGCTGCGGCTGACACGCCGCCGCACAATGGGTCGATGGCCGAAATTAAGTAACGAAAATCCAATCAAAGTTAATATTTTTGAAATCAATGATTAACAATTATATTGTATTCTCTGAAATGCTAAAAATAGTATTTAGATTTCATGAAGCACTGATCTTTTCAAACAGGAATACCATAGAAGCAAAGAAGAGGCTTGATTAAGAAAATGTAAACTTTGCTATTGGGAAATCAACAGTTATTGGGGAACAAATAAACACCGAAAGTGCTTAATCTAAAAACGTTTGGTTGAGATTGCTGCAACCATGTTGTGCACTACCTAAACCATGGTAATATAGTCACGCCTCCAAGCCGGTTTTCGAAAACGAACCAATTCGAGCCCGGAACTTTCATTTCTTATTTAATATTGTCCGAATGTGTTAACTATGTGGTTCGGTTCAACAAAAATTTTAGGTTAAGGTCCGATTTCACATCTTCTACATAGAGCTATCTGTCACATAAACTAACAAATAACAGAGTAAATTGTAAGTTTATCTGACACATAGCAGTGATCTGGAAGAAGAGAAGTCGGCCCTAAATTGTAAGTTTATCGGCCCATAAAAAAGTTTCAGCTTTTTATAAATATGAAAAAACTATTTAGAAAGGTATCTTAGCTATGTTAACACAAGTGTTTCAGGCAAGTAAAACGATTAATGACATCTTGGAGGCTTCGAACTTTAAATTTAAAATTAAAACTTGTGATTAATTAAGGAAAAAGAAAAATTGTTGGAATATTATTTTGTGTCTTCAACCAATTAGTACAATTGTTTAACGTTCTTACCTTTCTCAACGTTCTAACCTTTGTACTTAGTCTAAAATTCTTGAACCTTTCCGAACATTTATCTTTCATAAATTATGGATTGAGTCGGCATAACGGAGCTCCACAGAAAATTGACTTTGTGTAGCCCAGGGAATAAATAAGCTGAGGCAAAAGGCCAAAGTTGTTAGCTGAGAGCATTGGCTTAAAGCCCGTGCACACTACGTTTCGCAACAATTCTTAGCTGAATACAACTAAGAAATGTATGTTCAGCACTCAGCGCGAATGGTGCGAAATTTTGAACGCACGAGATGTTAGAAAAAGCTCTCAGCCTGCAATGCTAGTCTAGTAGTGTAGTATGGCCATACATTAATAATTGCATCGTGCTGCATACTCATGAGCAGGTCCTATCTATCCTCTCTATTTGGCCGGCCCTGCTCAAGAGGTTTAAGTTAACTGGAAGCGCTCTTATGTAGGCTCAACTTATTGTAGTAATTCTACTGCATGTGCTTTATGTTCTGAAAAATGTTCGGTCAGTAATTTCGGTTCGCGGACCGGTTCCTAAACATATCGAATGCAGGGCTTTGGTTTCATCCACGGCTATTTAGATCGTCTAAAATTTAGTAATGAATGGCTTTATTTTTCTCGAGCGTCCTATTTACCAATATTGGGATAATTTTCAAGCAGCAATCAGATAACCGAACCCCCTTCAACTGGCTTTTTTCAGCTTTCTTTGGTTTTTCATATTGACCTTGACACGAACCTTATAAACGAACCAAACCTCCACGGTTGGCTAAAAAAAATACCAAGAAGTTTTTTAAAACGTACTGTATGGGAAACCAAATCTATTTGATTTAGAATTAAAGACCAGCGACATATCGCTTAGGTTTTATCTTAACAATTTCACATTTAAAATAATTGTAAAGTTTTGGATAGGTGGCTTAAAAACAAAGTAAAGTAAATTTACTGATAAGATTTTTACCTCCCTGACCGTCGAGTATCCAGTCGACAGGTTATTATATCTAAAGCTCGCCGAACATGGGCGGTAATAAAGTTTGTATGCTTTGTACCAAAGTAACATAGAGTACATATATTAAGTTTGTAAGTTTGTTTGACCCTATAAAGTAAATATGTATATTCTTGCTTAGCAACAACAGCCGAGTCGATATAGCCATGTCCGTTTGTCAGTCCGTATGAACAGGAAGACCTCAAAGATGGTAAGAGATAGAGAGACATGTCAAGTATGGACCAATATACTTCTTATACTTGCAGGCCAAGCTAATTTTTGAAATGTCGGAGTTCAAGAACGATGGCATAAAAATCAAAAAATTTTGTAACTAAAACCCATTTTCCGACAGATAAACATCTGATTTCGACCAAATTTCGCGAATCTTTTTGAAAACATCAAATTAACTATAGCCGAGTTTAAGAAAGATAAAATTTAAAACCAATAAATTCACTATAAGATATGGTCAACCGATCCGGTCGGTTCCGATCTATCAGCAGCTTGCAGTAAAAAGAAGACAAAATTTTAGCTCAATAGCCTTAAAACTGAGATACTAGTTTGCGTAGAAACAGACAGACGGACGGACAAAGCTCAATCGACTCAGCTCGTCACCCTGATCAAGAATATATATAGTTTATGGGGTCGGAAATGCATATTTCTATGCGTTGCAAACTTCTGGGCAAAATTATAATACCCTTTGCAAGGGTTTCGTTTTGGTAGGCATATATAATTTCAGCAGTTTGAAAAAATTTTTATTGGAAATTGAAAAGGTTTTTTAAAAAAATTTACATATCAAAAAATTATATATACTTTCGCACAGCTGCAAAGACAAATCATTGCTGTTTTCTATATTCTTAATCTATATAACCAAACAGGGGTCTGGTTTGGTTTGGTTCTATCCCGTCCTAAAGAGTTCGGTTCGCTATTGAATTCAGAAATTGATAAGAAGGGAAATGGGGCTGGATGGAAAATATATTTTAAGGCCAGAGTGAAAGAGAACGAATGCGTCAAAAAATATTGGAATATATTCCCAAATGTTTCGTGGTTCCAACACCAAACCCTTTTCCGGCCAAAATTTCGATGGGTTACTAGCGCAGATATTGTGCATTTTGTCACCCAAATCAGTCGAATCGTGTCACTGTGCGTCTGCCTGTGTTTGTTTTCTAGTTTAATGCTTATGCGACGCAAGTACGTTGGGTGTTTGAAAAGAAGTAGCGAGGGCGAAGCTGCTGGTGAAGACCAGCTCTGATACTGAGACCTCGCACACACACGCAGATATCAGAACAATGTTTCTCTTAAATGGCAGCAACAAATTTGATTTTGTATCATTATGCGGGCTGTGGAATAGAAGGGAATGGATGGGGTAGTTCAGGTGCAACACGTACTCAGCTCTTTTAACTACGTTTGGGGTGACATAATTCGGTCAAGTTTTCACTTTGTTATCTCCAATGCTTCGTGAGGGGCATTGTAATGTTTTTATTTTTATTTTATTTGGCTATTTACTTGATTCGATAAAACCATGCAGTGTACTGCATTCTAATCATAATCACTTCGTACAGTGCCCTGTCACTCCCTTTTAAATTGTAAGCAAACCGCGAGCAAGAACGTAGAAAGTGAGTCAAAGATCGCGCAGAGAGGGGTAAAATACCTTATCATCTTATCAATAGAAATGAACAAACAGACGACAGTTCCGCCGTTTCATTCACTTCCCCAAAATACAAACAAAATAAAAAAGTAAGAATGGCAAATGCCGAAAAACCCATGTCTACTAGATTGATTATGGCACCCATCATGACCCAATATTTCAAATAATATTATCAAACACTTGACTCTGGGACGGCAATTCGCAGAAGTAATATCTTAGAAATGGGCCGTTATCAGCTCGTTACTTTCCAACGCAACATTCTTTAAAGAACCACCTATAAATAAAATATTGTTGCTGATTTTGTGCCTAGAAATAGATAAACAACAAGAAAAGGTCGGATGCCATTATAGAACAAAAACAATTAAACGACTTTCGGGCGGTTGGTGAAAAATTTGGCACTGCTGCAGCTTCCACACAGGTGGCCAGGTTTTTAGGCCACTTGAGCAAACAAGCCAACGGCCACGCCATTTTTGTTGGCATAGGCCGGCAAAGCCCTCGCTTTTGCCAGCCTGAGCCCTTGTAATTTTTCCGCCATTTTTTGTGTGTTTCTAATTTTTTTGGTACGGTCGCCATTTTAATGGCTCCTGCAACTTTTTTGGGTGTTTAGTTTGGTTTTGCATGAGTGTGTTTGCGGTCTGCAGCATCAATCGGCAGTGCGAACTGGCACTTTATATAAATCGTTGGGACCAACGAATTTTTGACAGCAATTTTGGTTTGGTAAGCGGGATTGTGATATTGTTTATTTTTTAATTCAATTAGAGTTTGCTGCGGTGGCACCGGCAAAGCCAACACTTGAGCAGCCGCGGCCGAAACCCGATTGAAATGCGCGCTGCGTCGCCTGAAACACTTTTGGGCTGACGAAGTTGTTGATTCGCTTTGTGAATTGTTAATCCGCTGAGTTGGTTTTGAGTTAATTACAACTTTGACTGCCGCAGCAAACTTCAACTTTAGAGACTCACTCAATGTGCGTTGCACAGTCGTGTTGGCTGATAGTTTCTGGAATTGACTTGTCTTGTCTTTCGCTGGCAACTGGTTGTGGCTTGTATCGGGATCACTGGCCAACTTCACTGTCGAATTAACACTGAGCTCACTTCGAAAAGCAGCGAGCAGTAAATGTGCCGCTTTTATAGGCCAACGCCACTGCCGACGAACCGATCCGCAACGATCGGTAATGCCAAAGAGTCGGAGCTGGGCCGAGAGCAGAAGCCGCGAGCCAACGTCAAAAGGCGGTTACCGATTCTGAGATTGTGCCCTGGCTGCCGTTGCGACGCGAGAGGAAGCGGCACAACAAGTGTTTATGCTCTTCTTGTAAGAGTTCGTACATACCAGTCCAGCCAGCTTACTCTTCCAGCTAATGGCAACATGGCATTTCTTAATTGGATTCAACCAATCGACTTGGTAGAGAGCATATAATGATATAATTCTCGTTGATCATACGCCCTGTTGTGATTTTAAAAATTCTGATTGCTTAGAAATCTTTGGATAAGACAACTCAACCAGAAAGTTTAACCAGTTGATAGACCTGAGATGTGTAAGAAATGTAAGAGAACTCCATAGCTCCTAGACATAAAACTTGAGCTATTTAAAAGAAAAGTGTGTCTATTATTATTCAAATAGACTTGCAATGTCAATCCGTTTAGAGTCGGATTTGGTAGTTTGGATTTGGTCAATTTTGTGGCGAAAATAGCACTTAAAATCTAGCATTTTTTTAAAAAGTGATAAATTTAATGCAAAGTGGCTGATATAAGCCCTTATAACGCCTAAGTGAAGCACCAGATTAAGAAGTGGGGTATGAATGAATGATGGGGCATTCAATTACCTTCAAAGAAAGCATTACCTTTTTATAATGAAAACACCACAAGCGAAGATATGCACATGTTTCTAAAACTACTTTTCTACCCAATCAAAAAACTAGCTTTTCCGCGATTTCTCGAAATCGGACCCACTAAAAAATTTGTGGAAAGGAGTTTTGGACTCAGCGGTAGGACTAACATAAGGACACGCTACCAATTGTTCGGGATCGCAAAATTTTTATTATTTTGTAATCTAGTGTTTTTAACAGATCATTGGTTAACGCATAAGTGCACTGATCAGTTTGACTCAGAGAAATACTAACTTACATTTGAACATCATCTGCATACATATGGACTGCACACGATGACAGCACACTGGGAAGGACATTAACATACTATACACAGTTCACAAAAGAGGCTCTAAAACTGATCCCTGATGGACTCCACGTGAAAGAAACTTGGACATACTTGCATTTGCTACGACTGCTTGTTTAGGTATGAACGCATTAGTCACTTAGCCGTTTAGGAGAAGTTGCAAATTTACTCGACTATTTCAAAGATATATCGCCATTTTTAATGTACCAAAATTGGTTACTAGCAACAACTAAACTTTTGAATTGAAAGATGGTTGAACCCAGAAAAAAAGACAGAAAACGGACAGATTTTTTTTAAAAAGCTAAAAAAACAGGACAAGCTTTGTTTCCTTATTAAAGACTAGTACTCAGAACGACAGAAAATTCCTTTCGTCACAGTATTTTACATAAATAGAAACACTTTCTAACAGAACATGAGCATCAAAGCAAAGCCAAGGTGTTTCTTATTATATGAAATACTGTGACGAAAAGAATTTTTTGTCGTTCTGAGTACGCGGCTCAGAATAATAAAGCTTTTATGAATATCAAAAAGTTGATCTTCGGCTACCTTTCTAAATTGTAGAAAATTGAGTTTAGGCGGCTCGAGGTCAAATGAAACACACAGATGTATATGCTGTTTATTCGGTTATTTCGGTTGCTGACCGGCAACCATCTTCAGGGATAATTATTTTACACGTCTGTGCAGTCTGACATAGAGTTTCGAATATCTTTATCTTCGTTTAATTTATATCGAGAGTGGTACTATCAGCATCAATTTCGTGTGCATTCGTTCAAATTAACCGAAGACAACTATCAGAAACTTGATCATTTTGGCCACATGTTTTGGCAAGCATGTTGGGCACCAAACACCGGCAACACTGGTGTAGATACATAAATAAGATTGCTAATGCCCATATGACACTTGCCGATATTGTCGGCCAATATTGTGCCTGACAAAAACAATATTGGCCGCCAACACGTCCTTCTGTGCTGGTAAACGCTTCTTGTGAAGAGACTAGTTGAACCAATATCGTTCACCAATATCGGCAAGTGTCCTATAGGCATTAGCTTGCATGTGTACA
This sequence comes from Lordiphosa magnipectinata, assembly GCA_037044535.1. Lineage (NCBI taxonomy): Eukaryota > Metazoa > Arthropoda > Insecta > Diptera > Drosophilidae > Lordiphosa > Lordiphosa magnipectinata. The sequence continues at coordinate 86,354 of JBAMBO010003523.1, forward strand.
GTTAATGGCACTGAGTGTTCCTCGATTTTTAGCAAAGTTGGGCTTAGGGTTAATTAAGTTATGTGTATTTCGTACCTTACAAATTTGTTTCAAAATTTACTCATGCATATTAAAGCTAGAGCTTCGTGCCCCTGCAAGATATCAATATAAAGCTGTACAATATGTTAATAAGACTATACAAATGATTTGCAAAAAAAGGAGGTGAAATGGTCACTCTTCATCCAAGGAAAACAAAATTTCTTCATCCTCGGTAACAGAAAATAGTTCGTAGGTCTAAGTGAGAAGAACCAGGCATTGAGTTAGGCCTTGCTTCCAGCTCTAAAGATCGTAAATCATTCCCTGCCTCAGCACAGTTTGACTGATTCTCTATTCTAGGTGTAATGTGTTGGAACCCAACCTCGGAAAGCTCTGATGCTTACAAAGTGTACATTTGGGGCACCCATTTTGCGTATAGCTCTCTCTTTCTGGAAACAGCGGGTACCATTAAGAGGGTGCCATTATTTTTTAGAAATCATCAAAGGTAACTATTTGGAAACTTAAATTAACCTATTCATTCGATTCTTGTAGATTTATGTTTGTGTCGATGCTTTTGAACTTTTTTGATTGCATTTTAGTTCACTTCGAACAACCGCTTAAATGCCGCCCGAGCGATTGGGTTTCGTCGGCTTGACTGGCCAAGTGCACAACGAACCCTCCCATATTGTGACTTTGCAAATGTCAATTAGCGCGTAGAAGAAATTGAAATTCGACAAACTTGTTTCCACACTTGCCGAATTGAGTAGATTGAACTCTGACATTTGTCATAATATTGATGGCAATTAAATTAAATTTTAATAAGTAAATTTTTAACCTTTGTCTGTAAAAGGTGAGAATTAAATCAATTTGCATTGAGCCAAAATGGTATTTTTAAATGAAAATTTCAATTAATCAATTTGTGAACCTGACAAAAGCCATCGGCATCAGCGACAAAAAGTTAATGTAATTAAAGTGCCGGACAATGTCGCATAATCTTTTTATTTCATATTATGCATAATTATTCATGTGACCCCGCCTTGATTTTGTGGCCGTTTCAATAAACATCAGCCTGCATTCAATTGATATTGTAAATATGAACAATACGTTACATCCGAAATCAACGATTTTAGCTGCACTGCGTACAACTGCAATCAATAGTTTAATTGAACACACACATAATTATCCACAAAAAACAAAAGAGCGAATAAAATGTTGCCAAATGCAAACCGGTTCGAAATGGGAAAATTATACGGTTACTCGCACCGTGCAGCGCCGCCACCGGTTTTCAGAGCGTCAGCGACGTCGTCTCAACGGTACAATATAAATATTTATGATTTCTTTTTTCTAAGATTAGCGCCAGCATTTTGGCTTCTTTTTAACGGTGGACCGAGACACAAGCCCAAACCAGTTGTTATTTTCGTCGTGCGTAATTCAGCGACCTTGACTTCCATTTGAAAGGAAAAGTGATGCCCCAGCAGGGCTAGGGGCCACTCAGCTAAAAACCAGTACAGAGCTATCCAGTAAAGATGGAGTTGAACACGCAGCTTCACCTGACCAGAGCACTTGTCCAAAAATAAAAATAACCCAAATTCATTCTTTATAGGTTCGGGCCCATTTGCATATGAATATATTTTGAGCCCGTTTTTACCCGATTTTTAAAAACACTCGATCGGAATTCTTTGTTTTATTCCCTGTTAATTTTCCAGTGTAAGGTGAAAAACATGAACATTCGAATGGATATATGTATGTACATAACTATGGTCTTGGTAACCAGAAGTGTCGAGTCAAGCTGAGAGCTGAACGACCTTGCAGTTGCGTCTGGTTTGTCTACCGCTGTCGGACCTTTTACTTGCCTGCACTTGGAGGCGGAGGGGTTACCACTTTGGTTCAGTGGCTGCATTAATTAAACACGGAAGAGTTGTTTGTGGCACACAGTGTGCTGTCTCGTACAGCATTCTTAGTTATTTCCAGCTGGCTGGCCAAGATACTTTCAGTTTTTGGCTGTGTGGGCCACGTCAGATTGACTGACAAGAAAGCAAACAAGTTTTTCCAATACCAGGAAGCGACGTGCACTTTGGTGGGTCTGGGGATACAATTGTAGTGCTTATCAAAGCGTCGATAAGGGAAAAAAGATTGTTTTTAATAATTGAAACAAATGTGCCTGATGCAATAAATAACTCGTCCAATTTAACTCATTAGTCAAATTATGCACAAAAGGAAGAGTTTCATAACGGCATCATTTTGTGCGTCAAGCTCAGGCGGGGGATGTTTTTTCGTTGCAATTATTCACATGTGAGGAAAACCTTAACATTTAAAATATTCAAGTAATAAATTATTTGATTCCCAATAAAGTTGTTTTTATTTTGGCTGTCTTCATTGCTGCAGTTATATTATGCAATATTAATATTTTTTAAATTAAACTAACTTCAACCAAGCCGAAGTTTGTATGCGCTTTCTCCTGCTGGCTCGTTAAACAATAAAAGGCATTAAAATGGACGATTTGGTGTAAATTTCCAAATAGTAGCTACCTAGGAATCGAGCTAGAATGCAAGTTGACAGGCTTATTAGCCGAAACCTGTCCGAATAAGGTGGTAGTTGGCGAGAAGGTCTTCAAATTAAGAAGTGCAAACATAAACTAAAAAGAAAGTCGGTCAAGCCCGACTATAGTCTGTACCCTTACACTCGCATTTGCTCACGAGTCAAATGCGTTGTGCGCTGTTATACGTTCATGTCTAAGTTTCTCTCTCACTAAGATTGCCTATGTAGAAAGGAATGTTGTGGTTATGAGTGGGGGGGTGGGGGTTTTAACTGGCCGTTTTTTGCTCATAACTTGAGAATCGTTTATCCGATCTTTATCATTTCTTCAGCAAATCAATAAATAATTTTTACGAACCATATATCTACAAAACTGTGGAATATACACGTCTTTTCCAAATTCGGTTTCCACGGTACACGGTTTTCGGTTATCAAAAAAAATTTAATATCGGTTCCGGTATTGGTTCTGGTACGTGATTTCGGTTTACGGTTCCGGTTCTAGTTTTGGTATTAACCCTTGGCTTGCAGTCTGGGTTCTGTTTCTGCTTAAAGTAACATCAGAGCAGACCCAGAACAGGTTAAGTATGTATCCGTTAGTGTGTTGCGTACAAATGCCACGTGCCTACACTCTTTTGGACTGAATCTCTTCGCTGACGCAACTCCACAACAGTAACAACGAGAGCGTAAGCTTAAGTCGGCACAGACTGAATGCGATTGAGCCGTTACTGGGAATGTGTGTAATAGCCGAATATATTTAATATTTCAATAAGCAGAGCATTAAAATAAATGTAGGCATATTACCATCAATTTAGCAGACACCCCTAATACTTGAAAGGAGTGGTTTTTTTATCTCCGCTATTCTATACCTGATCTTTGTAAAAAATTAGCAGACTGGAGATTTTACAAATTTTGATGTTCGCTGGAAATGAAGTCTGCGTGCAGACTGTGGGAGTCTGCGTTCAAAATTTGGTTGCTTTAGCTTTTATAGTATATAAGATCTAGATGTTCATACACTCAAAAAATTTTATTGCCTAATAAGGCCAATGGCGCCAAGGCCCTTGGGGCCCTAATTTATGCCCTAAATTTTAGCTAAAAATTTACTTAATTTTAAGGTACGTTATGCTCTATGATTGAGGTAGTTATTTTATCAATTTTAAGGTAGGATATGTACTTAAATTAAAGTAAGTATATCCCAAAATGTAGGCATTTTAAGTTCTAAAACTCAGGTATAAATAACCTTTATTTTACGCATATTATTTCCTTATAAGAGGAAGTTTACCATTAGTTTTTAGGTATAATATTTGATCAAATTATGATACAAAATTTATTGAAAATTCTAAGTATTTTAATTTTCAATAATGTGGTAGAAACATACCTTAAACTTTAAAGATTTTATACACTCAGGGAAAAATGGCATAGTAAAAACTATAACAATCATATTTGATTTTACTATGCAATTTTTGTATTAAAATCAATTAATATGCACTTTGATTTTACTAGAAACATACCTAATCACCAAATTTTCGTTGCGCCATTTAAATGAACTAGTCGGGGAATTCGAACTTGAGAACTACAAGTGGTCTGATGTTCTTAGGCAGATGGTAGATTCATTTCAGTACAAGAAGTATCTTAGAAGGCTTTCCGCCAGCGCGCGCAATAGCGCAACCGGTAGAGAGGACGTTCCATTTGTGTCCAGACCAAGGGTCCCGAGTTCGAATCCCCGCAGAGAAGTTAACATTTTTGAATACAATTATATAAATATACATTCGGTCAAATGTAAATTTGTTTGACAAGGCCTCCTATATACATTTTCTACACCCAATTTCTATGGCAGCTATATTATATAGTTGTCCTATTAAACTTGGTGGAATTATGTGAAATCATAGAAAACTTATAGATACGAGGCTTGGGGACGTTTGCGTTGAAGACAAACAAGTTTTTCTCACTAAATCAACATTTTCGACCGATGGTTCCTATGGCAGCTATATGCTATAGTCATCCGATCCGGCCGGTTCCGACAAATATGCAGGGTATTTGTACCAAAAGACTTCGTGCAAAGTTTGGTTAAGATAGCTTTAAAACTGACGGAGGAGCATAGAAACAGACGGACAGACGGAAGGACAGACGGACATGGCTATATCAACTCAGCTCGTCACGCTGATCAAGAAAAAATATACTTTATGAGTTAGGAGATGCTTCCTTCTATGCGTTACAAACATCTAGACAATTTTAATATACCCTCTACAAGGGTATAAAAAATTTTAATTAAATATTTGTATTTACGAATTCCATATTTAACGCTGAATCAATGGTGAAAATGTTAAAGTCAAAGTGTAAATATTAAAATTTCAGAGCATATTTCCCTCAGTGTTCCCTGCGACTACGGTGATAAAAAATACTTTTACTTACTTACTTAAAAAACCATTCATAAAAATGTGGTAGAGTGGTCATATCCCACAAATTGTACGTATTTTATCCCCTTATGTAAAATAAAACACTTTTTTCAGATATTACATTCTTATTTAGATTATTTTTTTAATATTTATATATATAGAATTATTCACATTTGAGCTGTTTAGGTAAAACAAGAAAGAAAGTCGGTCAAGCCCGACTATAACATACTCTGCACCCTTACACTTGCATTTGCTCACGAGTCAAACGGGCAGTTAACACACAACGCGTTGCGCTCTCTAAATCTCTCTCCCTCTCTCTCACTCTCACTAAGATTGCCGTTCAACAGAATGCTGTGGTTCTGGTTGGGGGTGGGTGGGGGTTGTTAACTGGCCGTTTTTTGCTCATAACTTGAGAATCGTTTATCCGACCTTTATCATTTCTTCAGCAAATCGATAAATAATTTTGATTACTAGATAGGTACGAACCATCTATCATCAAAACTGTGGAAGATACAAGTTTTTTCCAAATTGCGGGGGCCGGAGGGTGCGTGTCAAAAATGGAAAATAAACTTGATCTGCCTGCAAGTATAAGAAATATATGTCCCATACATGTCAAACCTCTATCTCTTACCATCTCTGAGATCTCTTCGTTTATACGGACGGACGGAAAGACGGACGGACAGACGGACATGGCTATATCGATACGGCTTTTGATGCTGATCAAGAATATATATACTTTATAGGGTCGGAAACAATTCCTTCTCCCTGTTACATACTTTTGCACAAACTTAATATACTCTATGTACCTTCGGTACAGAGGAGGCTGGTTGACTACCTAGTACTCATAATTGTCTTGGTACATAGTCTTTTGGTTATAAAATCAAAACGAATGAATATTTTTCAAAACTTTTTTCTTCTTTTTATTCGGTTACTCAATGGCTACAAATCGTAAAGCAACTTATTCGAAATGGTCCCCTTGTGCCTTCCAGCAACGCCGATGTCTCGCTGGCCGCTCATCGATCGAAGTGCGCACATCATTCATTGGACAAGGGCACGCTTCAAAGACTCATTATTTGGATGTCGAGTAGTGCAAGCCATAGCCTCGTGAACGGAGCAAAGTTTGTTCAGCTCTGGGCTACAAGCAGGCCAATCATCCGTCGAAATGCAGTTCGGTACATGGGTTTTAGCCATGCTTGAGTCGTTTTTGTCTGGTGAGCTGGAGCGGAGTCTTGTTGAAAGGACCACGGGCTGTTTGCAAGTAACGTCGTGTTGAAAAACTTCAGAACCTTTTTAAAAACGTCGGATTGATACACTTTCGTCGAAGTTTTAATTCCTTTTTCACAAAAATGGTGCTTGGTGACCCCATCATAGGCGACTCTCCACCAAACCATCACATAACCCGGATAGTGATCTCTCTGAACTCTCGGAATGATTCGGACGCTTGTTTTGATGACACAGCATACAGTCTATCATCTGTTTGTTGAACGATTCCTCTATGGTGAACACTTTCTAGTCAGTAAACAGAATAAGTCAGTGAGCATTGTTCGCGTATTGGCGACACAATGCTTTCGATATTGTTTTGCGTTTTTGTTTCAATGCTGCTGTGAGCTAGTGGGTCGCAAGTCACGCTTAATGATGCGCGACATGCTTTCCTTGCTGATATTCATCACACAAGACATAATTTTCGGCTTGCGCAGTGGATATCGACGAATTGACTTTGAGCCTTCGCAAAGTGCGCGGACTGCCTGATTTCGAGAGGTCTTTTATTCCATCAGTATCCTCAAATGATTTTACGACACGATACACAAAGATTCGGGTGATTTCGAGTGGGCGTAACATCCGAAAGATTTCACCTTTTTCGTAACCTCATTTATGCACGCCAATTACGACAACACGATATTCGAGCGAGCCCCAATCCATGATTGCAAACAACTGACTCCAAAAACTTTTAATGCAGTAATATAGCATACATGTCAGTTACATGGTTCTTACATGGTTCTCGAGAACGAGTGTGTTCGATACACAGAGAACAAAATCCGTTCTAAATGTACCAAAATCATGACACTTTGTTGACGATAGTCTCCTAGGCCCGCTTTTTCTAAATTCATTTACATTTGTTCACACTATGCCATGAACATTTTGTTCTCGCTCATGAACGGTTTGGGCTTGTCTTATAAACATTATGTGCTCGTTTCAAGAACATTTTGTTCTCGCTTTGATCGCCGGCTTGATCCAAAAAAAAACAAAATATTAACCATAGTTATAGATAAGGTCGAGCCTCTTGCAGGGAGGTGGTTCTGAAGAGCGGGCGGGGCATGATGGAAGTGACGACCACACACACACACAACACATCACATGTTAATAAGCACTGAAAACATTCAAATGCTAAAATATTTATATTTTCATGACACTTTTTCTTTTTCATGACCGGTACCGTTCATGTTTTACAAACGGAAAAAACAGACCAAAATCGTGACCATTTGGTAACGATTTTGGAACGAAGTATTTTTCTCTGTGTACGTGAACCAAAACAATTGCGACTACTAGGTATACAGCTATTTTATGAATTACTACAATTCAATCATCAGCAGTCTTTGCCTATTATTGCACTATAGTTAAATATTTTATATAATACTTGATATGAAAATTCCTCAACAGCCCAGTCCAATGTGACAAGACGACAAGGTTTGACTTGGCAAAACATGTTAATTATTTCGTTACTTGAAATTTTGATATCTTGGTTTATGTTCCCAGCGTAGAGTCTGCGATCAGACATATTGACTCGAAGGTAGCTTTCAAATTTTTTCAGTTTAGTCTGGGCTTTTTTCAACTCTGTGTTCTTGCATTCCTTGTGCCGCAAAATAATTTCTTGTTTCAGCTCGGTTCTCTGCATTTAAGTCCTTTTCATCAATCTTGGGCCGCCTTAACAATTTTTTCAACATAATGCAATAATTAACACAAATCAGAAAATGAAATGATCCATTTATAATAGAACTTTTTTAGTGTGGTTTGGAGTGCTAAGCTCAAAAATCGAAGAATGAAACGAAAGGTTATAGAATTTCCAATAATTGCGTAAAAGGTTGGTTTGAATACATTCAGCTAAAATATTTAAAAATATTGATTTTTTTAAACTTATTTTTTAAACTACATTTTTATTGAACGCCTACACAGACAAAAATATATCGCTCTAAAATCATTACCAAATGGTCATGATTTTGGTCTGTTTTTTCCGTTTATAAGACATGAACGGTGGTCAAGTAAAGCGAAAAAGTGTTCATAAAAATATAAATTATTTAGCATTTTAATGTTTTCAGTGCTTTATAACGTTTATTTATTTCATATAAGCGAAGAGAAAACATGAAATGGGAAAGATAAGGACTTCGTCGCACTTTTTCTCAAACGTTTTCTTTTGCATGCGTCTGCCACCAAAAAAATATTGTGAAATCTACGAATTAGATGCCTTTATTGAACAGGCAGCAACAGGCAGTATTGCAGCACGCCTTGGACACGCTTAACTGCAAGCAAAGGCTTTATTCAATTGATGTTCTGGAAATTTAGATGTGGAACTCTGATTCATACGTTTATCCTGTTCGTTCATAAATAGAGCACAAATTGTTCTTGAATCAAGAGTAAACCGTTCATAAACCACCGACCAAAGCGAGAACAACATGTTCTTGAAACGAGCACCTAATGTTTTTAAAACAAGCTTGAAACAATCATTAACCAAGCAAAAATATAACATGTCCAAGCCGTTCGTAAGTTCAGCAGAAAATGTTTATAAGACAAGCCAATGCCGGTAATGAGTGAGAACAAAATGTTCATAGCATAATGTGAACTAGAGTTGGAAATTTTAGTTCATTTTAATGACCTAGTTCATTTTTTCATGAACTATAGTTCATTTGAACTGAGAGGTAAACCGCTTTGATATCTGCATAATTGCTGGCAGAGAAAGAAATCTTAATGTTGTTATAGCCAAAATCGATAGCTTTGTCTTCATAGATGTCGCAGGCATGGATCCCATCATGTCGCGTTGGGGGATTCCTTACAATCAGGTCGTCTCCCTTTACCTGTGACTCTAGGCTCATGTATGCCCATATAGGCGTTGGCAGGCTTCACCGAAATTTTTCCCTCCCGGACGGCTAGCTCTGGATAAGAGACGATGCTACCGTCTTCCACATAACCACATCACAAGGCTCAACAGTAAACTTCTCGGCACAATGCTCGGCGAAGAAACAGTCAATGGTATCCAGTACCACCTTGGCCTTGGTTAGATCCGTGGCTGTTTACTCAATAAGCACGTTCTTGAAAGCGAGATCTTCGAATGATCACCATTAATGATGGGCTGAAGTGAGAGAATCAAACGATTCGAATCATAGATCACTGGATAGACGGAAGAGTCACGAATGATGGGGAAATGTTGCTTAAGCTGTATGGCAAAGAAGTCCATCAACTGCAGGCCAGTCAACTCCTGAGTTTGGCTAAGCGGTTTGATTTTGATTTCCTCTGGAGCCAAATCCTCGTAGCTGAATTGCCCTTGTAACGTGTCCAAGTCGTGGGTGCCAATGGCCACCAGGGTACGCTTACGATAAATGTTCATATGCAGCTTATCCTGCAGATCAATGAAACTGTTTTAGGACTCTTGGGTAAAAGACACATTGCAAAGCATATCGGGTTTTGGGTTGCCTCCACAAACTTAAACTTGGGCTTTGAGACATGAATGTCTAGTACACATGTTGAAGATGCCCATAGTCCAACAAAAACAGAAAATGTATCTAAATGTATTTTTAGCTGCATACACACTGTTTGAAACATGAGTAGACAGTGGTTTTGGCATATTATGAACCGCATGTTCGACTTAAATTCTGATTGCACACATCCTATATTTATTGAAAAATGATCTAGATGTCACCCGTGTAAACTCGCCGTTTATCAAATCTTCATAATAATCTTAGGTCTATTTTGCCAATTACGTGATTTTTTTTTCAAGTTTCATCCACACCTCCTAATTTGGGCTGTAATGACATTCAATTTTCTGGATTTTTTGATCGTTCGGTCTACAACTTCTATTTAACTGTCTATATTTGCCATCTATCTATTCCTTTTGATAATCTAAATTCAAATGAGAATTTTAGCAAATTCCGTAGTTTTTATATATTTAATATATTTTGCATAAATTTTTATATTTTATGCATATTTTTATTGTTAATAAGTAATGAACTAGTTCAAAAAATGAACTATAGTTCAAAAACTGAAACATACATAATTAAACAAGAAAGAAAGTCGGTCAAGCCTGACTATAACATACTCTGTAGCCTTAACGTCGCAGCTCGCATTTGCTCACGAGTTATACTCGCTCATCTCTAAGTTTCACTCTCTCTCTTTTTCTCTCTCTCTCACTAAGATAGCCGATCAATAGAATGCTGTGGTAATGGGTGGGGGGTGGTGGGTGTTCACTGGCTCATAACTTGAGTATCGCTCATCCGATCTTTATCATTCCTTCAGCAAATCGATAAATAATGTTGTTTACAAGGTATCTGCAGAAGGTACAAACGATCTATCTTCAAAACTGTAGGAGATATGACGTGTTTTCCAAATTGCGGGGGCGGGAGGGGGCGTGGCGAAAAATGAAAATAAACTTGATCTGCCTGCAAGTATAAGAAATATATGCCCCATACATGTCAAACCTCTATCTCTTACCATCTCTGAGATCTCTTCGTTCATACGGACGGACGGATAGACGGACGGACGAACAGACGGACAGACGGACATGTGAGTGTGAACTATAGTTCAAACACCAAGACCTAGTTCATTAGTTCATTTTAAAGCAGAGATGGGCGCGTCGCGAAGTTCCAATGCACACGAGGCAGCGCGCTCAGGCAGCGCGCTGCCTCGTGTGCATAGGAGCTCTGCCGCGGCCGACTGCACAAAATCACACGTACGCTATAAGCATTGAAAGCTATTTATAGAACACGAATGGGGCGCACGCGAATTGTGCTTGTATGCGTGTGAAAAGTGTGTCGATATGTGTGCATGCCCATCTCTGTTTTAAAGACTGGTTCAAATGAACTAGTTCAAAACAAGAAAGAAAGTCGGTCAAGCCCGACTATAACATACTCTGTACCCTTACACTCGCATTTGCTCAGGAGTCAAACGGCCAGTTAACACCCCGCGCACAAGAAGGAACGAACGATCTCCAAAACTGTAGGAGATATGAAGTTTTTTTCAAATTGCGGGGGCGGGAGGGGGCGTGGCAAAAATTGAAAATAAACTTAATCTGCCTGCAAGTATAAGAAATATATGTCCCATACATGTCAAACCTCTATCTCTTACCATCTCTGAGATCTCTTCGTTCATACGGACGGACAGACAGACGGACAGACAGACAGACGGACAGACAGACAGACAGACAGACGGACAGACGGACATGGCTATATCGAATCGGCTGTTGATGCTGATCAAGAATATATATACTTTATAGGGTCGGAAACGATTCCTTCTCCCTGTTACATACTTTTGCACAAACTTAATATAGTCTATGTACCTTCGGTACAGAGTATAAAAATCGGCACAACTCTAATGTGAACCAATGTTCATGTATTTCGAAAAATGTATGCAATTGGTTTTGTTGAAAATTTCAATTGAAGTTCTATACAAATTACTAGCCGGTTGTACTGTTTCTGCAAGGCATACTTTTGTGCAGTTCACAGTTTTGTTATTTTATTATCATCGAGACTATGTATTCAAAATGGTATATCTTCGCTTGAAAAAATCGTATAATTCTTTAGGATAGTTTATTTTAAAGTTAACAAATGGTAATTTATGGTAATATCAAAAAAAGTCAATGCAAAAGCATAGGCTGCCCACAAAAAGGGTCGGAAAAGGGTAAAAACAGGCCCTTTTTCTAACTTTAAGCTCAAATTATTAAGATCTCGACGTGATTGAAAATTTCTGAAAATAGATTCGTGTTTAGCACACGAAAATCATCTACAATCGCCACCAACCCTTCAATATGCTTTACTTTGTTGCCTAGTGCTATCGTCAACTGAAGTTCATAATTTCGTTCCAATTCGAACGACTATTTTTCTGTGTAGAGTATCAAGGGGTTGTTTTTCACATATCAGTGCTGGGACACCGCGCAGATAAGTTATATACAGATGTATAGGTGCTTGCTCTTGCGGATTGTTTTTTGCTTCACCAGTCTTGAACAAGAAAATCTTCTCGGCGGCTAGTAAAAATTATTTCGAACCATATTTTTAACGATCGTTCGTAATATTGTAACCCATATTCCAAAGTTCTTCGTTCGTTAATTTGTTCACTGTTGATGGCTGTATATTTTCCAGCTTTTTCTGAAATCCTTGTTCATATTGCTATTTGCATATATTTGGTTAATTAAGATATTTGGGTTATGGGACCATGCCAGCATTGCTATTACCGCTTGGAAATCCGACATCAGCAGCAAACGCCAAGTGACAGAGTCTTTGAGTGTGTGTGCGCCCCATATCGGCCCTTCTATTTGTTAGTGGGGGAAATTCTTTCCCCGCGGCTAATATATATATAACCTCTGAAATTTTTTTAAAGATCGGATAATAAATAGCGAAGTTGAAAAAACGTTGCATACTTTTCAGCTTTTCCTTAATAAACACGTTTTTGCCATATATTTCGGGTCTGCATATTGGAAAGCCATTTCTTCCCTGAGTAAAGAATACATCGAAGTCGGTCACGGCCGACTTTTTCCTTGGTACGTTCAGTTAATATTGAAAATATGTGCAAAACGGTTATTTACGATCTATGGTTATAGGTTTCTACCTGATTTCTGCTTTCTTCAGTAAGTACTTTCTTACTTTAAACTTACCTCTTATGATGACGATTTCTTTACTGAAGTTTCTCTCAATAAAATTTGTTTGCCGGTTGTCAATTTAATTAATCATTTATTGATAAACATAAGTGGAAGTAAAAAGGCATGCGAGCTAATCCCCTGGTTTTCTAAGTTCATTTCAATGGCATGTTGTCGGAGCTGGTTAGACATAAGCATTTATTTGCTTTAATTGGTTAAGCTTAAGCTAATATAATAATCTTTTAATTGTCTCAGTGGATAATTCTTTAATATTATTAAAAGACAATTACTCGTGGTAATTTTCCTAAGTTTGTAATGCTGACGAACACTGTACCACAAAGTGCAAATTTCGCATATCAATTTATTATTTAATTATTGTTGTCATTATGTGGTTGAAATTGTGCCGATTATATTTGGGTTTTCAATGTTTTGTGTCTAAAACAAGAAAATAAAATAACGTCTAAGAGGACTCTAGTCAAAGAGTCACACAATTGAACGACGTTTTCGGGTTCGCTCTTTCTTGGAGTGAATATCGTGAAACGATTTTTTCCATTATGTTTATCAATGGCAACCATTCGATATGGCGATTCGATGTGAATGGGTTTAAAATATATGCAGAGTGGCTCGAAGCTAGTCAAAATGAAAATTGCTACCTCATCTCTCTTCCTCTCATGTCGTCTGAAAAGGGTTATAATAATGATGGCAAAAGACGATTCACAAAATAGAGCAACGGCAAGCAACAGTCAATAAGAGAGCAGAGAAAATAAAGCTGCTCTCATGATTCTAGGTAGGTTTTATCGCAATTCCACAAGTCAAAGTGGCTGCTGAGCTGCTGCTGCCTCATTCAGGTAGTGCATTAGGTTTCAGCTGATGCGTTGAGGCCCAGCAAAAATACATTTGAAATTGTTAACAAATTGCAATGCTTGACCCCTTCACACACACAACTTGTTATCCAATTTCACATCAAATACTACAAATATTTGGTATAATACTCCAGCACCGGCAGGAGGCAATTTAACGCTGCTGACATTGACAAAGAGTTCCGGGTCGGGTGCGGAAGGGAACATGTTCGAACATCACGACATTCAAACTTTGAAATGCGCCAACTGTCAATCACACGCGTGACAGCGATTTCGGCAGAAACTTTGCAAATTAAAATTAAATATGAATAAATCAAATGTAAGCGAGAGAAACGGAGTGTGTGTTTGTGTGTGTGAGGGAGAGCAATGCCACATTAAACGCGAACAGCCCAAGAAAAACGGACAGCCGGAAAATGGCAAGCTTTTAGCGGCTACAAATTGCCACCCAACCGCTGCCACACCCACAGACTTCAAAGTAGAGGGCTTTTGAGCAATGCTTGGGCTCTTGAGATCTCGGTAATGCCCACCAGTACCACCCAGTAGCGCGTCTAGACGCATTTGCCAAATAAACTCCAACTGGGGTGAGCAATAAAAAAACAAAACCGAAATCCTGCTGTGATGGGAGGCGTCTTTAATGCCGGACGGTATCGGTGTGCTTGAGAGAACTTTGAGTTTTGCACAAACGAAAAGTTTAGCACAACAAGTTTCCTGGCGTTCCTTTAGCATTTGTTTTGCGAGTGTGCAATGGACCAACAGGTCAGGTCTCATCCCCTACTTCAACTATAGCAAAGTGAACGTTCCATATTCTTAAGGAGTAAAATGTGGAATTTAATTTCCAGCGGGTTCAAATTCGAGTATAACTCTCTCTTAACGATATAGAAAGTTTTTATAAAGAATTTTTTTCAACAATATCAACACAATTCAGAGAACATTTAACTAGTCATAACTAAAGCGCTTGGCTATTCGGTCAATTGGTCTTTAACGCTTCGCTTCGGCACTTTAGGAGTATTTTGATCAATTTAAATGCAATTTTCTCAAAGAAAAATAAGTCGTAGCAAATTAAATAATTTGTTTGCAGAAAGGGATATTCACAACTGAACCTCGTTAAAATTCCTCAATTAACTTTTGCGTAGCTCAACTAAAGTAAATGTAGTTATCAATATTAATAGCATTAGAAAGCTCTGTCTTAAGTCTGCAATTAAACACACAATTTGTGTACTTTTCAAAAGTCATAGAGAAGTACCAAGGGGCTACCAGGGGGACAGGCTGTCCTTATTTTGGCACAGCTTTTCATGTTCGCTTAAATTTAATTAAATGTCATATTTTGAAAGGCTGCCAAAACAAAACAATTTTGGAAAAGTGGCCAAAATTAAATCTTAAGATAAGCCAAATGTGTTCATAACAATATCCAACAATCCTTTGAATCTTGCAAAAATAAAAAAAAAACTATTTCATAGGTTAGGCTAGGCTGCGATGGCTAGTGACAGTAAGACTGTCACTTAGGCCAAGATAGGCCCATTGCGATGCCATATAATTCCCAATTTAAGCCAGGGGGCGGTTCCTCCCTACTGAACCATTGTGACAACGTTAAGAATTTCAGTAGAGACGGAATCTCTATTTCGGACACTTCCGAGAGGTTGAGTATAAGGGGGTGGCCAAGAGTTTTGAGTCTCCTTCTACTAAGCGCCGGGCAAGGGCAAAGAAGATACAGTAATGTCTCCTCCTCTTCCTCACACTTGCAGCTTCTACAGAAGTCGTTGTAAGCGACACCCAAGCGTTCTGCATGCCTGCCGATGAGGCAGTTACCCGTTAGGGCTCCAACCAGAAGTGAGATGTTTTCCCTACTTTGGCGCAAAAGACTATTGGTTCGCTTCAGGTTAAACGGGGGCCACGTGAGCCTAGCTGCAGCGCAAATCGGAAGGTTATTCCATCGTTCTGTAGCCAGGCGCCAGGTTTCATTCTTAGCTTGTATGAGGCTAAGGGCATCCCTATAAAGCTCTTCTCCGGGAGGAGCTGAATGGTAGTATCAACAACCACGTTCGGTGATCGTCTCTCCTTTGCCCCCCCTCCCCCCCTTAATTATTTAGAAAAATTGCCCTGAAATTTAGAACACAATATCTATTTTTTAGAAAATTTTCTTAAAAATGTGTCGAGTCGCCTTTGGCCCTTTTTTTAGGGAGATTTTCTAAATATTAGGGCGAAAACTACACTTTTTAGGGCGAGTTGTTTTTTGAGTGTGGTTTCGAGAAAATCGAGTTTAAAGTTTCGACAACTGTTTTCGATAAAATAACAATTATTTTTAATAGATTTCAAACATGGATTTCATGCATTTGGGTGTTAGCTTTCACCGGAAAAAAATTGTAAAAATCGATTCAACAGTTATCGAGAAATTTTGATAAACATGGTAAAAAGAAAAATCTAATTTTCAAGTAAATTTTTTTTTCCAAAATCACTTTTTTGAAAAATTATGAACATTTTATATCTTAATTAAAGTCTTTTGATAAAAAAAAAAGAAAAAACATGCAATTTTAAAAAAATATGAGGGTCGATGAACATTGTTTTCATATACGAGGGTCGGAGAAAAAAATTGATTTTGCTTATTGTTGTAAAAAATATTGTCGGATCTGCTTGAAAGTTTTACAGAATGTTTTTAAGACCCCAATAGAACGTTTAAGTAAATAAAAAATAATTTAAAAACTAAAATTTGTAAAATAGAAGACCCTCTAATGGTGCAAAAGTCATGATTTTTGTGTGCGACGTGCTGAAGATAAATTAAAAATTTCAATATGGAGCATGGACTACTATATAGACAAGATATGTTTATGCAACTAAGCATACATAATTCTTATGTCTTTTTTAGAATTATATGTAAATGACAAATGTATCTCTTTAGATAGAACACATACAACGCCACAATGCCACTGTGGCTGTTTCTGCTCTGTTCTTAATGCGAGAGGTTCAAAACATAGACATTAAAGAGGTGTTTTTTCACGTCTTTCACTCAGGTTTTCTGCAAATGCGAAAACTTCTACATTTATAGGTTACAGAATGAGGCACCTCCTATCCGTGTGGACTCGGAGCATGCAGATTGAGAGAACAATGTTTTTCATAGAAAGGTGCGCACGACGGTTTTATTTCATTAATGTAAATGAAATTTGTTTAGTAAGAACTTTAAATAAAAGTAAAACGTTTTTTAAATTCTGTGTTTATTTTAATGGCAGTATGTAAAGAGCTGAATTTAAATTTGTTAAGAAAAAATATGAAATTGAGAATAGCTACTATCAAAATGATACTACAAGTTTGACAACATAAATATTAAATTGATAAGACCTAGTATCAAATTGGTACTTAAAAATTGATACAACAAAGAGTCAACCTGATACAAGTTAGTATTAATTTGATATCATCGAAATATTATATATATAATATTAAAGAGAATTTAATACTCAATAGAATAAAGTTTATGACTAAATATACTTCAAAGTAATCATCAACTTTTTTTTGGGTGTAACTAGACTACTCACCATGTCTTTATACCAATTTCTACAGTAATTAGAAATGGCTTATCACTTAAACTAAGGCTCATTAGAATCTTTTTTAAGGATATTTAAGCACGCGATTGCTTAGGCTAAATGTAACAAAAGTTTCTTAACATTTGGTGTTCATAAGAACCGCATCTACTTTCCACTATTAGGTACAAAGTTCGCTATCCTCAGCTTGGCACACACCGGTCCAGTTTAATCCAGTTTCCTTTTTATGTCAGATGAGAGAACGAGCTCAGATGTCTACCAAAGTGAGCTACATTCTGAAAAAATCTTAGCTAAAATGCGATCGCTTTCAAACTTTCTGATGACATTTTGATCAGCTTCAACAACCGAGTCGATATCAAGGATGCTAGCCGATAGGTTCATTACCAATATATATGAATTTGGATATTTGGGTCCTAGTCCAAAAGGATTGGATTGGATTGTCTGCCACCAGAGCATGAACGGCAACGATATGTTCAATTGCCGAATGGAACGAATACGTGGGGTTCTACATATATTTCGGGAATAGCAAATAAAAACAAAAAGTTTTAAATGAAAATTCAAAATATTCTCCATGAAAATTTATGCACTTTTGCATTCGCTCAAACCAATTTTCGAAGCACTTTTTCCACTCCGATTGAGGAGGCATCCACAGTTACGTACGGCTTAAAAAATCGTTCACCACACAGTTTATTTTTGATGTTTGGGAATAAATAGACCACATGACACATTCGGCCGAAGAAATAGGCGACCATTTGCTTCGCAGTGCTTTGTGCGCAAACAGCTTTTGTCTGATTTGGCTCGTCTTGGATCACCCACACGGTAGTTTGCTGAATTCGTCATTCGTCACCAGTGACGATCTTATAAACGTCTTTTGAATCACCGCGATCGGATTTTTTTGGCGGAACTAGTGTTTTGGGACGACTCAATCTCACGGTAAGTCACATGACGATTCTGCATTATCAGTTCACTCACAGGATCGATGTGTCCTGGCAAAACAACCGATTTTGGACAACCTTCACGGAATTTGTCGCTGAGCGAACAACGACCACGACTGAATTCACTATACCAGCGATATTTAGTGGTTTTTGGTGCTTTATCGCCATACAAAGAACTCAGTTCGTCTACACACTCTTGTTGAGATAGTCCACGACGAAAGATGTGAAAAGTAATTCAACGAAAACCTTCTCTTGAAATTTCCATTTTTAAGTCAAATTGATTTTTTCAACTCACTGTAAACAACACAAATAGCGCTAGTTCATCAATCAAGAATTGACATTAGTGTTAACAGTTTTCGACGTATAACAACTACTCCACATACGTACCAAGCTAATTACAAACTAAAAATAATCTCCTGACCAAATTTGGATCAACTTGAAGAAGCACGAGAGAGTATTGAGAATATCGTGGCGTCCATTAAAAACTTCCAAGGATGAAATGTAGTGTAATGAGAGGTATATAAAAAGATGGGTGGGCAATCAGCACGAGATGTTCCGATGCCGTTTCAGAATCATTGGAGAGCACGGAATGAAGTAGTATCGTAGGATTCTTATCTAACACAAAAGCAAAGCAGATGCATGGTACTGATATCTTTACAAACGCAAAATAGTTAATTGAAAATATGCTTGAGCTGTCTTTACACTTGCCATATATCTCTTAATAATCGGTTGTCAAAATTCTCTAAAGAGAAACTCTTATCAAAAAGAATGAAATAGGACCATCGAAGAAGGCTAAATTTTCTAAATATTTAGAGATAATTGATTTGCTATTACACTATCGCCAGAGGGTCTCTTTAGAGATATATGACAAGAGTAAAGTCAGCTTTGGAAGTGTATTAAGATGAAGAAACACTTCAATTAAGAAAAGAGTCAATTACAGGAGATGGACCAAATTAGATGTTGTGAAAACACTGGCACCCGACTGTAACCCAACTGATTGCTGTCCTTAAAGAGGCAGTTAGAAAACATATACAAGGCTAGAACGATGCAAGACCTTACGTTTATTTGAGGTTTTCTAATGCAATTTCCACAAATACTTTTGCCACAAACTTGTCGATAAAATGAATTATTTTGCGGTTTTTAGTTCGGTAGCAAACAAACGCGGGATCGATGTGTATGGAATCTACAGGAGCTTTAATATTTTACATACGCATGACAAGCTTGACGCACAAAAAAACAAAGTTAATACCGACGAACATATATACTACTGTGATCAAATTGAAAGGTGAACGTTAAGTTTAAACTTCTCGGATCTGGCCAATCAATAATTTTTTTCTTTCTGTAACTTGGTAACACTGTTGGTGACAGCTGTGCCTATTTATTCACCTGATTTGGCTACTTGTGACTTCTGGCTAATCTGGCAAACTCAAGAGATCGCTCCGGGAACACCGTTTTGACTCGATTGATATGATAAAAGCAAAATCGCAGAAGGCTCTGAAGGCCGTTCCGAGGTCGGACTTTGCCAAGTGCTATGATAACTGGAAAATTCGGCGGAAGGGGATCACTTTGAAGGGGAAGAAAAAGATTTCGATATATAAATAAGGACTTTGAAAATATAAGAAAATTCCCCTTTCATTTTGATCACAGTAAAGCACATAACTAGATGTCGCACCTATGCATCTGATACACAACATTTTGCACTTATCTACCAAATATCCAACTTTACCACAATGAAAAAACCAGCCAACGTGTCGTAAAGGAATTCCACAAAATCACTAAACTCATTTGCAACAGAAACGAGTACGTACAATATGTGCGCTTGGGTGCACTACATTGTTTATTTATAAAATTTTTTACAATAATATGGAACTACCAAGCTGTAAATTAATTAAATTTATGCACAGCCATCGCAGTCTAGCGACGATGTGGTAGCGGAAGCGCCAACAACACGGCTAGTTCGCTAGTCGTTGACGGCGGATGTAAGGAAGCTGTGTCCTGCTCAAACCAACAGCAGCTACAATAACAGAATACCAAAAAAAGAAAGAAAGACGAAAGCTGGAAAAGAAAAACACGAGCAGCAAGTAAAATGTAAAGCATGGAAATATTTCCCATAATTCGTTCAGCTCGAATCTGCTGGCTGGTGGGGGCGGTGGGTGCAAAGGGAGCGGTGCTGGGTCCAAGACGCAATCGGGCTGCTTGTGGCGGCACCAATTATGGCAGTGAAATTTATTATTTTTTATTGTTGCTGTAAAGAAAATCGGGTGTTTATGGTAGTGTGGAAGCAGCAGAAGCAGCAGCCTTTGTTCTCCATTCCGATGACTGTGTGTGTGTGTGTGTGTGTGCTGTTGGGTTTCCTGCTTTATTTTTAGTGTTTTTAGTGCTTGGGTCAGTTGTTTTCGGTGTCACTTAGTTTATAAACTATTTATGCCTTCCACTGCAGTAAATTCCCATTTTGGCATTTGTGCTTTTGTTGTTGCTTATGGGCCGTGTGTGTGTGTGTGCGGGGGTGAAGCCATATAGTGAAAAACGTTGAGACTATTTATATTGTACATACAAATGTATATCCATACAATATAGGTGGAAAAAAAGTCAGGCAAATATTAGTTGAGCTCAAAATTATTGAAAGTTTTTACCAGACTCAGCCTGTCCACATCCCTTGCCCATGTCCACCCAGCTGCCAGCTTGGCATAAACTTCTTGCTCCCGTTACAAACTGTCTCAGCCAAAAGAAGCGGCACAACTTTTGATTTATATTCCCGCAATTTGCACTCGGCATTTCCGGGCATGACTGCAGTTTTTGCTGGAGGCCAAACGCGATTTCGCAGAATGGAATTAAAAACTAATTTCTGTTTTTGCTACGAAATTGGATTGTAGCGCAAACAAAATGAAGTGGCACGCGGAGCCGAACAAATGAATATGTTAATGCGAATTAAAAAGCCGAAAATTCGAAAATTTCCAACAGACATAAAGCACCGAGCGGCCGGATGCAGCCAGGACACTGGCAGAGTAGCTGCGAAATTAATAAAAGCTTTTTTTTTTTTTAATTTTGTGCAAACAAACATCGCGACAGACAGACTGACGGAATAAATTAAAAGCTACCGGCTAGCAGCATTTATTTGCGCCCCGCAAAGTAGGCAAGCGTTTTAGAGTTTGGCGTGTCAAGTGACGCATACCATGCGGCGGGTGCTTCCAATTCAGTGGCCGCAAATTGTGCTTGTTTAGTTCATTACCAACTGTAGGAGTATTTCCATTTCAATTCGCTTTCCGAGGGTATACAAATTTATTTAGATTCATTGCTTTATCAACGCAAAACAAGAAGTTAACGGAGTAGATGATGGAACTTGATTGGGCAAAATGATACTAAAAACAGGATTCTAAGAGAAAACTAAGTGATTTTTATACACTGGTACGATCTAAACCAAAGTTGGCACGATGGTAGTAGGACTCAAGGTATGTGCATACGCAACTTTTGGTG
>JBAMBO010003524.1:0-13584 GCA_037044535.1 Lordiphosa magnipectinata
TCAGCGATGCCCAGCCGTATGCTCTTTGGGTACGTTTTTGTTATTGTAATTGCACCAAACATAGGAAATCAATGATCGTATACATGCAGAGCGCGAGGCATACAAAACGACACACACGTTAACGATTTCGTGTGTATGCGACGCGTAAAACAAAAACCGGTTTTGTTCTCTTCTTTGATTGGTGTTTGCGAGCGCAAGCAAACTGACCAACAACAATTTCATTATTGGTATTGGTGCTTATCTTTGTAAGTATTGGTGAGCGCTCTGCCGAATGCTGCTTTTGGGCATGCCTGCTTTAGATTTGTGGTTCTTGGTTCGGTTCAACATTTTCGAAGGGGCGATGGTTCGGGTTGCGGTTCGGTTTCTCAACTGAAATTGGCGGTTCGGTTCAGAACCGGCTTGCATCCCAGATAAATGTATACAATGCAAAAACAAAGTCTTCACGACATTAGATTATCAGCTTATTTCCAACTAACTTCTACATTTTTCATGCAGCAATCTGAATACCACACGAACGTTTAGGTTCTCTACACGCGGCGTTTGGATATTGTAAATTCTAAACGAGAAATGTAGCTCTAAATCAGTACTGAATTCTTACATTTTTCGTTTAGAAAATTGATCTCCACACGCGACTTGTAGGTTTTCTACACAATCGTTTAGAATTACAAATGCTGAATGCTACATGTTGGAAATCTACACGAAACGTGCGGAAATTTCAGTCCCGTAGATAAATGAGCAGAGCTCTGAATTCGATCTTAAGAATTACAAGCAAGCAAAAATTGATGTCTGTTTTCAATACAAATACATCTTACTCAATACATGTAACACATTAGATGCCTTGCCTCAGAGGCGCTGAGCAGCTCAGACGTCAGCGTGGCACTCCGCGCTTAGTTTTCTCATTTGAACATGTGGCGTGTAGCTTTTCTGCACGCCGCGTTTAGTTTTTTCATTTCTAAACGCGGCATGCAGAAAAGCCACACGCCACGTGTTGAAATGAGAAATCTAAGCGCGGCGTGCAGAAAAGCTACACAAATGTAATGGGTTGAAAATCCCGGTCAAAACGTGTAGAAATCCTAAATTTTCGTGTAGATTTCTCTGTGTATTTAATCTCTTTTGTCCGCTTTTGCCCCTTTTCGAAATAATTTCAAGTTATCATTGCTTCAAAAGCAAAGAAAGATTAGGATTTGGGTGTCGATGTTGATGGTGTGATAGGTCCTTTAGCAGGATAATTCGATTTGTTTTTGAAAAAAGGTGAATAAAACCTAATTATACGTTTGAGTTTAAGGTTCTGTGTTCCACCAAGTAATAGAAAAACTATAAATACAATACCTTTACTGTGAAAAAGCAATATTGAACCGATTTTATTCATAATATAATATATATAAAACATAATCTTTTAAATTCGGAATATATACTATTTGAAGCTATAAAATAGAGATTCGTTTTATTAGAGCGCTTAAGTTTGAAATAGTACAAAAATGGGAGCTAGGGGTCTAAAACTTGTGCCAAATTCGAATCCGATATATAAATTTTTGGAGTTTATACCACATTTGCGGGCTTTCTAACCACTGTAAGCATTGCCTACATTTGTAGCTACACGTCTAAGTTGGAACTTATTCTTTTCTGTGTGGTGGTTGAGTTAAGTTGTGCTTAACTCAAGCACTTTAATAACATTTGTACTCAACATTTTTAAGTGTGTTTTGTTCATATTTTGAGTTGAAGGCAACTATTTTTACTCTGTGTACATTTGCACAAGCTTAATATACTTTCTGCACCTTTGGTACAGAATAAAAAATATTATTTCATTAAGCTCAGTTGTAAAGTACGGAGAAGTGAGGTAAAAATATATATAAAAAAAAAATTTGTACACAGAGAAAACAAAATTGGCTGCACGGCGCGTGTAGAAGCGTCAAAGCTGAACGAAACGTATTGCGCCCTGCTAAATTGCACACGCAAAACGTACACGTATCGTGTAAGATATCAATATCTAAACGTGGCGTGCAGAAAAGCTACACAAACGTTATGGGTTGGAAATCCCGGTCGAAACGCGTAGAAATCCCACATTTTCGTGTAGCTTTTGCATATTTTTTTTCTCTGTGTAGATGAAAATTTGAGATCACTTCTAGTAACATCACAACCAGTGTTTGAACGTATCTAGGTGTTTGTAGACGTCGTGACAGTCATTACTATAAAATTTCTGTAGTCATGTCGTGTCTCTTAAACAAATAATCATCTCTTGGAATTTTGTGATTGGAAAAAAAATGGTTCTTAGTAGGCATAGACAATTTGCTTTTACATAAAGCGTCCCCGACAGGCTGAATTTCTCACTTTTCATTTCACACTTGTGGTGTGAAGTTCAGTTTATTTCTCTTATTTTAATTATTTGCAATTTTTGTAATTTGGTTAGCGAAGTCTGCGTCGAACATTTGATACAAATTATTATTCTATTTTATTTACATTTGTATTAATTTATCTACAACCTATTAACAGTTCGTTGATACAACGATGACAATGATGATGATGAGACTTTCTACCGAAACTATTGTTTAGTGTAGTTAGAATTGGTTTTCTCACAAATCGATTTCAAAAATTTTTTCATGGCAACGGTTTTTATAAATGATTTCCTTCCACTATCGCGTAACCAGGGAATCAAACCGGAACCTTATACCGAAAATAACCGATTCAAACTCAGAACCAGAACCGGAACTGGAACCCATATTTTTAATGTTTTGTATACCGGTATTCGAGAACCGTTATTCTTGGTACCGAAAAGACCGTAAAGAACCTTAACATTCTAACGGTACAGTTTCGGTTCTGAGCATAACAACTAGCCTGCACAGCGAGCACTTAATTTTGAGAAAGTTATTCAGGCATTTTATCGGACCCACATTATAATACCACAAAATTACCTAAGTGACTATTTTGGCGGATATTTATTTAAAAACTTGATCCATTTCTGTTCAAGTCCAACTAAGTGTGGAAATTAGCTATGACACTTTATCTGAAAGTGGAAACAAAGTCGAGTCATATTTCTCGCACTTACAGCAACATTATCATACCTAAAAATAATCGATTTTGTTTTCTCTATGGAAAATACATCTTTATGTTTATATTCAATCCAATTCGAAAATATACCGTCTGAACAGTAAGCCGAAGGATCTGTAACGATATCATCTGTAGGAAAACTCTGATATGTCGCTCTTGTTGGATCATGAAAATTAACCTGTAAAATGAAATAACATATTTCCCGATAATAAATTATATCAATATAAAAATTGTACACCAAATAGAACACAATATGGCGAATATTTCTGCATCATTAACTCAAAAGTCGTGACAGTCTTAAAGTAACTGAACGATATGTATTTATATGAAAAGAATTGGAACAATACAAATAGTTCTGTATCTTCATAAATCAGTTTAATGGCATTAAACAAGGTCGATAACAAAGTTAAAAGACGACAAAGTTTTCGGAGTTGTAGGAGCTATCAAAAGATCTTCCTGCTGTTCCAACTACCAAAGTAAGCGTAAGCTCCGCTGGAAAGTCGGATGGACGCTAAAAACAATAGCCGATACAAAAAAAATATAATTTTAATCATGTAATAAATACAAACTTGAAAATATTTTATGAAAACAAGCTACGAATGCAATTGAAAATTGATGTAAATCGAATACATCCGTATTTGCGTGTGTCTAGATTGCGTATCCACTTTGTCAGGTCTTAGGCTTAAAATTTCATTAAATTTTAACGGTTCATACCGGTATGTACCGGTATACCGAAATAAAAATCAAGGTACCAATACGGAACCGAATACCGAAATATTGTTAGAACTAAAACAGAACCTTTTACCGAAACATAAGTTTCGGTACGTACCAGAACCGGAACCGAAAAAAGATTCGGTTTGATTTCCTGCGCGTAACACGTTGTTTTCAAATCGGCTTAGTAGTTTGAATACAATGACCAAAAATATATCAGAACGAGATGGCCAAGCTAACTTCGTCTGTGTCGAAGTTTTTATACTCTTGCAAAATGCTATGTTTGTAGAGTTTAAGAACGGTTACAAATCAAACATTTTTGTTACTAGCATCTGGAAGATCATTTTAGCAAGAATCACCTCGTTGTGTCTTGTTCGAGCCCTTTTGATGATTAAAAAGAGATTAATTTCATGTGCCATCTAAGGACTCGAAAATGAGTCATACATATGCTCAAAATGGGATTTGTTAAAAAAAGACGAAAAAGACTCGCAAATGATTCGAAATATGACTCAAAAATGAGTCGAAACTGATCAGTAAAACGGGTTATAAACGACTCTTCAAGAAGAGTCGCGGCTAGGGTACCATTTTCTCCCGACCAAAGTATCATTTATGATCAGAAAACGAGCGAAAAAGACTCGTAAGTGATCAAAAATTTCATAAAAAATTTCATAGTTCGATAAAATTGAAAACAAAGTTTTTCTCACTAAGACCGATCGGTCCTATGGTAGCCTTAAGATATAGTCATCCGATTTCGACCAAATTTTACGAATCTATTTGAAAGCATATAGAATAAGTAATCAGTGAGTTTAAGGACGCTAACATAAAAAACAAAAAAAAATTTCTTACTAAGAACCATTTTCGACCGATCGTTCCAATGGCAACCGTAAGATATAGTCACCCGATGTCGATCAATTTTTTCAAATAAGTTTGAAATCGTTTAATATTAATAAAAACCGACCTTAAGAACGATTTACATGAAAACAAAAAAAAGTTTTTTTCACCAAGACCCATTTTCCAACCGATCGGTCCTATGGCAGCTATAAGATATAGTCATCCGATCTTCACCAAAAATTGCAAATCTGTTTGAAAGCATATAATATTAATAATGGCCGGGTTTAAGGACGCTAACAATGAAAACAAAAAAGTTTTTCTTACAAAGTGCCGATTTCACATCTTCTACAAACTTACAAATACATAGCAGAGTAAACTGTGGGCTTATCTGACACATAGCAGCTATCTGGAAGAAGAGAAATCGGCCCTAAGACCCATTTTTCAACCGATGGTGGATGGCGTAGAAACAGACAGACGGACAGACAAGGCCCAATCGACTCAGCTCGTCGCCCTGATCAAGCATATAAATAGTTTAACGGGTCGGAAATTAATATTTCTATGCGTTGCAAACTTTTGGACAAAATTATAATACCCTTTGCAAGGGTATAAAAATCTATTTTGTGCTCAAAAATGCAAGAAATTTCATTTTTAATAGAAAAAATTCAAAAAAAAATATTTTAATTCTTTCGACTTAAGAATCGCACTTCTACAAAGATAATAAGGTATTGATAAAGACAAGAGCGAAGTCCCACCTGGCTAAATGGCTAACAGCCCACACTGCCCAGTTGTGGCAACCCCGCAAATGCACCAAGAAAATGACGTACAGTAGTCTCAGCAGAGGTGCGTCTGCGCTGCCGGCAGGCTGCGGTGGACTACCAATGCACTGAGCGGCTGTATTGAAAACCTAATTAATTTCAAGACACACGATTCAAAACTTGAAAGTAAACATTACTCGCGTAATTCGCGAGATACTTATGGCAATGTTGGAAAGAGTTATCCAAAATTGGACCATCCGAAACATTTGAATGAATTTATCTTTAAAAAGAAAATGTCAGAGATAGTTCTTTCAAAGATTTCACCTTCCAATTCCATTTTTTGTATAATAACAACACAAAATAAAACATATTTGTAATTTTAAAAAAATTTTCTTAATGGACCACCCTTTACTTCTTCATAAGATTACATACACAATTGAGCAATCGGACCTTTTTGAAATGTTAAGCTTCTGCGCAGCTAAAAGGACTTGTAACTTAGTGTGCCAGCTCCACCTCCGAAAAGCCATTACTCATTTTCGCTGTTCGCAGTTGGAATCTACTGTCACATAGTTTGAAAACCATAAAAAACTTCACGCAATTTAAATTGATTTTAGAATCTCATCTTAAAACAGAATCTTAAAGAGTACTTATAGGGCCACATTAGAAAAATGAAGAAGCATAATCAAAAAACATATAATTTATGTTTAGGGCAATAAAATGTATATTCTTAGAACTAATATCATGGTGATTATTACTGAGAAAAAATTATATATAAACTTAAGGTAACTGATCATAATGTCCTTAGCGAATTTCAATTTGGATTTCGCCGAGGCTACTCAACAGTCGATAGCGTTTTTGTGCTTACTGCAATTGCCAAATCTTACCTCTCCTCAATGCGATAGCTGTATATCTGTTTTATAGACTTCAGGGCAGCGTTCGATACCGTTAACCGTAGAAGTTTACTACAAAAGTTAAGCCTCCTAGGAGTATCGACGCGCTTCATTAATATGATTTCAAGCCTGTACGAAGAAAACACCTTCGCTGTTTGGGATGGACGATAACTTTCGGATCAGTTTCCAAATAACTCTGGAGTAAAGCAAGGATGCCTCCTTAGCCCACTTCTGTTTTCACTTTATGTCGACGACGTTACAACCTACCTTCCTGGAGGCGTTAACACTTAATGGCACCACCACCAAGGCATTAATGTACGCAGATGATATGGCGCTACTAGCAGAGTCCCCCGAGTTGCTTCAAGCCATGATTAACAAGCTCTCTGAATATTGCATACAATGGAGTTTACAGATAAACGTGGATAAGACGAAAGTTTTGATTGTGAAAGATAGAAGAGGCCGTAGTGCAAGGGTAGACAGATGGTTGAAACGACATATTTTGCCGAGCACTAAATTCAGAATGTTTGAAGCCACTGTTCGATCAGTAATGTGCTATGCATCTCAAGTCTGGGGATACTGCCGATATGAGGAAGTGGAGCGACTGCAAAGGCTGTTTATATTAAACGGATATTTAAACTACCCCGCACTACTCCAAACTATGCGCTCCACTTAGAAGCCGGCCTGCCTTCATTATTCTTATACGGTCTGCAAAACCACTTCACATACATACGGAAAGTTATGGATATGCCGAATTGTAGACTAGCCAAAACAGTCACTGCTATGATGCTGTCGGAAAAATCACAAATTTTTGACAATTGGCTGTCCTTATTTCAGGATCATGAGGTATCCATAGACCTTCAAAGCGTCGGATCATGGGAAAGATCTCACCAATTGCTGTTGGAGAAAGCTGTTATCAGAGAAAGAGATTTTTTTTCTAAGTCAAGCTAGGCAAAGTGTGGTCCGAAACACTTACAAAAAACTAGAGCTGAATCTGGAATCGCTTAACTATTTTCATGACCGTTATGACACTCAGGCAATCTCACTTATATGTCGGGCACGCTGTGAGATGCTTAGTCTCAACTACAGGCCGCACTGGAACTCTGTTAACACAGATTGTAGCCTCTGTAATTTGCACGCAACTGAAGATGTCATGCATCTGCTTGGGGTATGCCCAATTTTAGCTGAGATAAGAAGCGCCCATCTGGGAAGCCGTTTCCTTTCAGAAGCAGACGTCATAAATTGGCTAAATGGCAAGAGCTGGACAACATTATCCTCCTTTCTACAACAGGCGCTAAAATATAGAACCGCTATTATAAATGAATATTTGTAACTTTTTCTGTAAATTTAATTATGTATCTTTTCTACCTAGTTTTTTTCGTCTTGGTCAATTCTTAAATCGAAAACTATGTTTCTTTGTTTTAAATTTTTGTTTGTTTATATCGTTAACAATGTACAAAAACTCAAATGCTATGGCTGACGGTTAAAAATCAAGCCAAAATTTTATATTAATAAATATCTACTACTACTACTACTACTATAAACTTAAGCAACAATTACCTAATATTATTAAACAATTTAATAAGTTATTAAATTTGGATTTTGATAGAAACAGTAAAATACTATTCAGCAATATCAACACGAGACCTGTCCGATGAACCAAACCTGAGAAATCCAGTTTCTAAAAATCCCATTTTTTCCATTTTTTCGTTTTTTGACGATTTTCGAAACTGTTTAAAAACTAGTAAAAAATTTATTTGCAAAAAGGAAAATCACGTTTTCGTGGGAGTGTCACGATCTAATTTCGGATTTTTTTTTTATTTAAACCGTTCGGTTTCAAAAAGAATGACCCATATTTAAGAAGGCTTTCCATTTCACCAAGGTCAGCAACAAGTGATCGCGTTGATTTTAGTGCTAGTAGATTGAAAAAAAAGGCGAATGGCCATTAAGCTTTTATATTTAAATCAAAAAAGGTGAAACTATTCTTAAAATAATGAATGTACTATTAATTAAATTAAACAATTTAATTCATACATAACTGCGTTGTATTTTGTTTAATCAATTTTAATGGAGATGCATTTTTAGCGTGCGTGATAATTTCTGACGCCTCTTCAAATTGTTCGTAATCGTGCGTATGGCTGAAATGACACGTTCAATTTTTAATACTGTCGGGCGAATTCTAAGAACACGGCAAAATCGGCCCACACTTAAAAATATAACAAAAAAAAATGCTGCTACTCATCGAGTATCTAGTATTTTCAGCCGAATAACCTGGCCATTAAAGAATGGGTTTCCCAGGTGCTGGTTGCGTCGGGCCATTCTGAAGACAACTTCTTTTATGTTGCATTTTTATACCTTGCAGAGGGTAATTAGGTCTGATGTTTGGAACGCATAGACGGAGACACATCCAAGATAAAACCATGTTCGTCCGTCTGTCCGTCACACAGTGGGCGAAACGGCCGTGCTAGCGCATCGAAATTACATTTTTTAAGTTTGAAAAAGCTTTTATTTTTCATTACTAATCGAATACCGATACTTTGATTAGCTTACAAAAGTTTATCTTAAAGCATTCTGATATACACTGCACGTCATCAGATAAAGCGCCCCCCTTATTGATAACTTACTTTGGCTTATTTCTATTTTCCTATTGCACGCAACTTCGTAATTTTTTGTCTGTTCTTGCATTCCTCACATGTGATCTCTCTTACAAGCAAAACAAGCTCCATCTAAGAACCGTTATATATTCTTTGCTATTTTCTTTTGTTTTCTATGCAAAAGCTCTCACTTATTTTGCGCATCAGCTTATATAGTTATCTCGTTTAATTTGGGAGTTACGGTCAGCAATTTTTATACCCTTGCAAAGGGTATTATAATTTTGCCCAGAAGTTTGCAACGCATAGAAATATTCATTTCCGACCCCATAAACTATATATATTCTTGATCAGGGGGACGAGCTGAGTTCATTGAGCTTTGTCCGTCCGTCTGTCTGTCTGTCCGTCTGTCTGTCTGTCCGTCTGTCTGTCTGTCCGTCTGTCTGTCTGTCCGTCTTTCTGTCTGTCCGTCTGTCTGTCCGTCTGTTTCTACGCAAACTAGTCTCTCAGTTTTAAAGCTATCGAGCTGAAATTTTGCACAGAGTCTTCTTTTTACTGCACGCTGCTAATATGTCGGAACCGACCGGATCGGATCACTTCTATCTTATAGCTGTCATAGGAACCATCGGTCGAAAAATGGGTTTTAGTGAGAAAAACTTTTTTGTTTTCGATGTTAACGTGATTAAACTCGGTAATTAATAATATTATATACTTTCAAACAGATTTGCAAATTTTGGTCAAAATCGGTTGACTATATCTTATAGCTGCCATAGGACCGATCGGTCGGAAAATGGGTCTTAGTGAAAAAAAACTTTTTTTTTTAAGTAAATCGTTCTTAAGGTCGGTGATTATTAATATTAAACGCTTTCAAACTAATTTGAAAAAGTTGATCGACATCGGGTGACTATATCTTATGGTTGCCATAGGGCCGATCGGTCCGAAATTGAGTCTTAGTGAGAAAAACTTTTTTCAGACGTTTATCTGTCGGAAAATAGGTTTTAGTTACAACATTTTTTGATTTTTATGTAAGCGTTCTTAAACTGTGACATTTGCATTTGCAAGGGTATAAAAACTTCGGCACAGACGAAGTTAGCTTGGCCTTCTCGTTTTTGTTAAGCTTAAGCAATTAAAAATCTTTAAATTGACGGTCAATATGGGAAGAAGAACAGTTTTATCTTTGGAAGAAAAATCAAAGATTGAAGCATACTTCGATTCTGGACTATCTTTGCATAGCCCAGAAAAACGTTTTCCAATTTTCTACGAAACAAGGAATCCTATGGAAAAAACTTCAAGGGCGGTAACGAGTGGTTTCGCAAGCAGACAGGAGAGACATACTGAGGGAAGCATCTTATTCGCACGACTCATCTTCCAAAATTAAGGAAAAAACTGGCGTTAAAGCGAGCCTATCAACGGTGCAAAGAGTAATTAGGAAAGCTGCACACCTAAAGCAACAATAATTAAGAAAAAAACAAGAAAGAAAGTCGGTCAAGCCCGACTATAAAATACTCTGTACCCTTAACGTCGCAGCTCGAATTTGCTCACGAGTTATACGCGCTCATCTCCAAGTTTCACTCTCTCTCTCTCTCTCTCTCACTAAGATTGCCGTTCAATAGAATGGTGTGGTGATGGGTGGGTGGGTGGGGGGTGTTTACTGGCCGTTTTTTGCTCATAACTTGAGTATGGTTCATCCGATCTTTATCATTCCTTCTGCAAATCGATAAATAGTTTTCTTTACAAGGTATCTCTAGAAGGTACAAACGATCTATCTTCAAAACTGTAGGAGATTTGACGTTTTTCCAAATTGCGGGGGCGGGAGGGGGCGTGGCAAAAATTGAAAATAGACTTGATCTGCCTGCAACTAGAAGAAATATATGCCCCATACATGTCAAACCTCTATCTCTTACCATCTCTGAGATCTCTTCGTTCATACGGACGGACGGACATACAGACAGACAGACAGACAGACAGACGGACAGACGGACATGGCTATATCGAATCGGCTGTTGATGCTGATCAAGAATATATATACTTTATAGGGTCGGAAACGATTCCTTCTCCCTGTTACATACTTCTACACAAACTTAATATACTCTATGTACCTTCGGTACAGAGTATAAAAACACTACTCAATAACCTAAGAAAAGATATGCGGTTAAATTTTGCTCGAAAGCATATGTCGTGGTTTTCTGAGTGGCATTATGTTGTCTTTTCGGATGAAAAGAAATTTAATTTGGAGGGTCCTGATGGATATAATCATTATTTTCATGACCTATGTACGTAAAGAGCAGCATAATTTAGACCGCCTGCACAGCCGGGTGGTCGGTGTGATGGTGTGGGGAGCTATACCCTACTATGGCACCGCGTATGAATGCAGTTAATTATAAATGTTTTAAAAACAGCATTTCCCCACTTCCAAAACTTATTCGAAAATTTGAAATGGCATTTCCAGCACGAAAATGCTCCAGTTCACACTGCCAGGTTCGTTAAAACGTGGATTCAAAGCCAAAAAGTTGATGTCCTCGAGTGGTCACCTTACTCGCCTGATCTAAATATCATCGAAAACGTGTGGCGATGGTTGGCTAAAAAAGTGTACGAGTCCGGAAAACAATATAAAACAAAAGCAGAGTTAATCGAAGGCATTGAACAAGCTTGGTCCACCATTTCCTTAAACTACCTAGAACAACTTTACAATTCACTTCCCAATCGATTTTACGAAGTAATTATCAACAAAGGCGGAACCACTCATTACTGATTTTGCTTAAAAATATTTAATGTTTAAAATATAAGTATAAAAAAACACATTAGTTGTTCAAAAAACTATATCTATTGAAATAATTGCAAGTGGCGCTATCCTCATGACCAAATTTTCTTAATTTTTTTTTGTTATACTTTTATTTAAAAATTCATTAAAATGTTATCTGAAATATTACAGTAACCATTTTTGTTTTATTTTAAGGAAAAATGATCAGTGTTCAATGGATAAAAATTGTTAGACTATAGCTCAATGGACTTAGATAATATTGATAATTAACGAAGAATGTTAAAAGGGGCGCCAATCTGATGACGCGCAGTGTACACACCTGATCATATTAATAGGTACACACCGGAATTTTTTAATTATAGATGGTTTTTTCGTACTTTTAGTGTTGACAACTTTTTAATTTTTGGTTTTTTGTTGTTGTCAATGTCTGGCCACACTGTGACAAAGAGTTGAAAGAGGGGCTGCCCCGTATATCAAAGCTTTTCTATAAATTGCGAGTCCACCACACATTTCGCCTGATCATAATAATAGGTACAGTCTCCGTTTCTCACAAGTATCAAGTGAATAATTTTGTAATCAGTGATCTTTTGGTAACTAAAGGTAAATTAGGTATAGCTCCTGTCAATACAGAGAATTAAATAATTACTTTTTTTTAGAAAAAATGGGTCGAAATTCTCATTGTACTAAAGAAGAAGCTCGATTGGTTCTTAGTCTGAGAAAAGAAGGCAAATCTTTACGAGCCATCGCCAAATTAATGAACAGGTCTCATAATTTTGTTAAAAGTGCATTTGAAAGAAAACCAAGACAGGAAACCCGTGGAAGGCCACAAAAAACAACAGAAACCCTTGACCACTACATAGTAACTTTGAGGCAAAAGGACCCATTTAAGTCATCGAAGGCTATTGCAGCCGAAATTGGGAATTCAGTTAGTGCTCCAACTATCCGAAGACGACTACAAGATGCCAACCTACCAGGAAGAATTGCCAGAAAAGTCCCACTTATGCGCAAAAAAAATATCACCATGAGGCAAACTTTTGCAAGGGTCCACAAAGACTGGGTAGGATGCACCGGGGAGAAAAAATGGAGAAACATATTATGGAGCGATGAAACCAAGATTAATTTGTTTGGGAATGACTGTGGAAGGAATGTTCGACGCCCTAATGGAAAGGAATTCCATCCACGGCTTACAAAAAAAAAACAGTCAAAAATGGAGGTGGCAGTATAATGGTATGGGGTTGCTTCTCCTACGGCGTAGGTCCAATTTATCAGACTACGAACAAAATGAATGCTGAAGAGTACAAATCCATATTGGAAACAGTTATGGTACCGTCTATCTGAACAGCTTTGATTTATGAAACACAACATATGTTTTGGAAAGTGCTTTTAAATTGATTCCAGCATTTTCGCAGTTTGTGTTAGTTTCGCTGTGAAACATAAGGTTCTCGTTTACACGTTACGTTACATAAAAGCTTGGTTTTATATTCATAAAAAATTTCGAGATTTCATGTGTTTGTTCAAAACGCCGATATTAATCCAAGCTATGATGTATAGCGATCATCGAATATCAATTCGGTGTTTATCCACAGATTTTCTTTGTTAATACCTTATTTTCTTTGAAAAAGTGCGATTCTTAAGAAGAAAAAATACAAATATTTTGTTATATTTTTTAATATTTTTTCTATATGCTTAAAAAAGAAATTTCAAGAGTTTTTATTTGAAAAGAAATATTTTTTTCACATATTTTTGCTCTTTGTTTTCAAACTACTTTACCGATTGAAAAACAACGTTTGGCGCGATTATTGACTCAATCTAACTTTTCTGATCCGAGATTTGGCACAAAATGTAAATGTATCTACTTAAAAATTAAAAAAAAAAACTTAATCTTAAACTAAAAAATTTAAAAAAAATGTTATTAAAAACTTTTAAATTTTTAAAAAATTTTAATTTCATCTTTTCGAAACAAAAAAAATTTGTATTTATAAATTAATAAAATAAAAAAAAAA